>CM077148.1:144032548-144309933 GCA_039583875.1 Platanthera guangdongensis
GTACTCTCGCCCAGGAGGTTAGGTCGCGCGTTTTGTAGGCTCGGGGTGTAGCCGCGCGACTTGGCGGTTTCGCAAAGTTGTCTCTCGCCGAGTACTTAGAAGATTTTGAAGTACAGGAGCTCATACACGTTTCCGACACCTTCAACTATAGTCGTTGCTCCGAGGGACTCTTCTTCAGAGAAGTTCTCCTTTTCTTACTTTTATTTTTCCAAAACATTAGGGACAATGTTCCATTTTAAGTATGGGACACTATGGGCACTATTTTCAAAAAACATATATAACGTATTTTTAATATTAGTAAATACATATATTTCTTTCAAAAACAAAGAAAAAAAACAAAACAATGTTTTTTTATAAGTATTTAAAAGTTATACATATATTTTTGATAAAACAGTATTTCTACGACTACTCACTTGCGAAATTCCTAGCCAAATTCACTTTTTTATTGTTTCTATAATGTTCATGTTTTATCAGATTTTTTTGAATTTTAGAGTAAAACTGTTGGTCATGCTGTGTTCTTAGTCGAGCGCACGTGTTAGTATAATTTTCTTAGAATTAAGTATTCAACATACTATTAGATTTATCTTTTTCTTAGTACGTAGAAACAGTTTATTCTACTTTAAATTTGAAATTGGTTGAATCCAAGATTGTTTAAGTGAGTACGTAGGACTTAACTATAAAAATATTAAGCGAGTCCAAAACGCGGTTTATTCGTTCTCAATGTCTAGATCTTGTCCTTTAGCGATTCTCAAGACACTTGCACAAGTTAAATTAATTAACATGAAATGGATATACGGATTCCTTTGGCTCATTTGAACTTTTGTTTCCGCACCCCCAATATTTTACCTTTGCTTAGCCACTTTGAGCTTACGCTAATCTTTTTATGTAGCTCCACCATAATAATTTAACCAGGGCCTAAACAGCTTCCTATTTGCAAACCAATATTGGAGCTTTAAAGTTTATAGATTTGTATTACTTACAAAGAATGGTAATGATGTTTTAGTATTATTCATCTTGCTTTAAGAAATTTGTGAAAAAAAAAAGAAATGCAAGCATGAGATTGAAAAAAAGAAAATATATATATATATATATATATATATATATATATATATATGTATATATATACAAGCAGTCGTGCACGGGGGACCCCGTGCGGGCTACATTTGTCGTGGGGGCGACATTTGTCGTGGGGCGATATTTGTCGTGGGGCGACATTTGTCGTGGGGGCGACATTTGTTGTGGGGCGACATTTGTCGTGGGGGCGACATTTGTCGTGAGAACGACATTTGTTGGGGGGAATATTTATTGTGGGGGAGACATTTGCCATAGGGACGTCATTTGTCGTGGTGACAACATTTGTCGTAGATGTGACATTTATTATGGGAGCGACATTGGTTGTAGTGTGCGACATTGGTTGGGGCGACGACATCTGTCGTGGGCAGCAACATCTGTCGAGGGGGCGACATTGGTGGAGGGCGCCGACATCGGTCGCGGGGGAGACATCGGTAGCGGGGGCGACATTAGTCATGGGGGGGGGGGGGGGGGGGGGGCGACATTGGTCGTGGGCGGAAACATTGTCGTGGCGGCAACATTGACGTGGGCGGCAACATTGACGTGGGCGGCAACATTGTCGTGGCGGCGACATTGGTCGTGAGCGGCGATATTGGTCGTGTGCAATGATGACCTTGGTCGTGCACGACGACCTTGGTCCGGGCGACATTGGTCATTGTGGGCGACATTGGGCGTGGGTGGAGACATTAGTCGTGGGCGGAAACATTGGTCGTGGGCGGCAACATTAATCATGGGCGGCGACATTGATCATGAGCGGCGATATTGGTCGTTTGGGAAAATTGAAACGGTTGGGAAAATTGATGAAGAAAAATTTTAGAAAACAATATCACCAAATGTAAAGGAACGTTCAAAATTTTTAGTAGAAGCTGTGTAATTTATGAAGGCCATTTTAGAAAACAACATCATCAAATACAGGAGACATTAAGTAATTTCATTGAAACCAAAAATTTAAACAATGATCAGATCTGAAGTTGGTCACCTCAAATTGCTTTGAAGAATGTCCTTTTATGAAATTTCACTAAAGCATTATACTGGAGGAGTATATTCCCTGAAATTTCACAAACTATCTGCAACATTATATTGAGCTAAGCAATAACATGGGGAGAAATTGGTAAGACTATGGCTCTAATTGTAAGACTATGGTTCTAATCTATCTCTATTTTTGAACATGTTCAGGTTCAAGATTATGACCTGAGGAAGGGGAATGTTATTTATTGAGTTTGTTGAATTCTGCAGTACAAAACAGCAGCACAACTAAACTCAAATAAATGAATGTTCTGGCAGCAAACTTTATGGATAGAAGTCAACTCCATGGATAATTGTAGTGTAAAAAAACTGAACAAAATATTTTGTGGTATTCTGTGGTAGAAGAAGAGAAACAAAAAAAAGATCATTATGTGGTTTCTGCAGTTTAGAACAAAATGAACAAAACATAAGAAAAGGTAGAACAAAATGCAGAACAACAAAAAAAATGAACAAAACAAATCATTCTGCGGTTCACGCAAAGACTAACTATCTGCAACATTATGAAATTTTTAAAGGATCACTTAGGCATTCTATCAAATAGGTTATACGCGTGTGAAAGAAATTCACTTAATAGGCAAAAATACCATCAGGATGGGCTTAAAATACCCTGTTTTGAGCTGAAGAAAGACAAAGAAATCACACTAAAGTGCAAAGAAATCATAGTCGGGAGGTGTTCGATTTAACGGGAGAGAGTTTGGATCACCGGGTTGCTGCCAAGTATGAAGGGAGGGGAGTGGCACTGAGAGCACGCCCGAAGAGTTATGAAGGCTATATGGGAGCACGCACTAAGAGCGCATGGACTACGGAGAAAGAAAGAATCAGGAGCGGCACTGATAGAGAAAAGAAGAGTGATGAAAAGATATTACCATAGCTTTTAATGTCGCGAGAGCGCGGCCGAAGCGGAGGAGCTGTAGAAGAGGCTCTATGAAGGAGGAGTCACCGAGGAGCTGTGGAGGAGGAGCCGCAGAAATTTTTATATGGCGGTGGAATACCTTGTTTTCAGATTCTTGGGGTAGGAGCTTTGATGAGGAGGGCTGGGACTAAACTCCTATCGGTGGATGTTGACGCCTTGACGGTGCTTTAGGCAGGTGGGCGGCAGTCGAGGAAGGGAGGAGACGTGAGAGCAGAGACGTGCTGGAGGATGGCATGTCAGGGAAAAATAAAGGGGCGTGGGTAGAAAAGCTGGCGGGAGGAGAGGCTGAGATGATCATAATAAATGCAAAAAATTAAGGCATGAGCGAAGCCAAAGACAAAAAGGTCCCAATGTTAATCCAAAAAAATTGTTTTAATTGGGATATTTTGGGAATAAAATGTTACACCAGAAGAGAATTAGGAGTTTCCTTATAGTATAAAGATATATATATACACACTAGCGTCTTCGAACGCGCTCCGCCCGATCTCGATGCGTCACTGCGGGCTTTGCCCGTTTGACCCCCCGGCGGGCTTCGCCCGCCCCCCGGCGCGCTTCGCCGCACCCCGGCGCGCTTCGCCCGCCCCCCGGCGCGCGAAGCCTAATTATAAAAGTATTTAAAAGGATATTAATAATTTTATAAATTATAAAAAATATAAATTAATAAATTAATTATTAAATTAAAAAAGGAAAAAAAAACGTATCCCGCCACCTCGAAGTTCGCCCGCCACCGCGAAGCACGCCCTTCCGCCGGCCAAATTATAAAAAAAATCAAATTATATAATTATAATTTAATAATCATTTATTTCGCTTCGCCCGCCACGGCAAAGTTCACTCGCCCCGCGAAAGGTTTCGCCCGCCACCGCGAAGCACGCCCTTCCGCTGGCCAAATTATAAAAAACCAAATTATAATTATATAATTTAATAATAATTTATTTAATAAAAACCAAAAAATTGAAAACAAAAATAATATTAATTAAAAACAAAACACAAAAATAATAATAATAGTATTATATAATTTAATAATAATTTAATAAAATACAAAAAAAAGTGAAAAAATAAAATTCGTGCGTTTCGCGTCCGCGTCGCTGCCCGCCCCCGCCGCCGCCGCGGCGGAGCCGCCGGCGTCCTGCCGGTGCCAACCGACGGGTTCGCCGGCCTCCGGCGAACCCGCCGGGGGTTGTCCGGCGGCGAGCGGGCAGGGCCACCGCTGGCGGCTCCGCCGCCGGTAGGGGGTGAGCCGGTTTTGGAACGGGAGGCGGATTCCAGGATCGGGATTTTTCGGTGGATGAACAGTACCCAATCCGGAGGAAAAGCTATAGGCAGACCTCCTGTTTCGAATCCAACGGCATGTGCTTGATGGAGCTTGATCGGACGGTCCAAATGCGTTTCATGGTGTGATCCAAATATGCATATTGTATTATATAATAAAGATATATATATATATACAAAAAATATGTATATGTTTTTCAAAAAAAGTGCAAAGTGTTTGTACTGCACTTTGATTTTTGCAAAGCTCAACCCAAGCCTGATCAAAATGCATTAGGAAAGGAGAGGATCAGCTTCGAGGATGAAGATCTAGAAGGATTGTTGCTACTGCACCGGGACCCACTGGATTTTACTATCGGGATCAGTGCCACAAAGCTTCTGTGTCAAGCAAATATTAGTCGATTATGGTTTAATGTGTGTTAGCCATCATGTTTATCATTGTTTAGCATACCTTCAACCCAAGCCTACAATTCAACCTAAGGCCCTGTTTGGCACGATTGTGGTGGTCATAAATGCATGTGTTCAAACGTTAATTTTTAAGGATATCTTAACAAACATCATCTGTTTGAACATAAAGTGGATGAAGTTGCTTAGGTGGGCGTTAACAAATGACAATTTAATCCTGTGTGCATGACCACCATCGCCATGCCAAATGGAGCCTAAATCATATTGATTCATGCTTATAAGTTGTACTAGTGGCATGACAGGAGTGTGAAAGGGCAAGCCTATAACCATCGTTGTTGAAGAATTTCTTTGGAGGGTATTCCGGTTTCTAATTTTGCGTAATATTGATTTTAGTGAACACTCTACTCTCTCCTTAAATACAATTTTTGGATTTAACGGTATTTTTTTATGAAAGTACAAATAATAAGTAGAAACGTATCTTTGAAAATTTTAAGCTAATTTGTATGCTGAGTATGTTTTTCTTCTAAAATCTCTACGTGCACAGGCGTAACACTTTGCATTTTACCCTTCAGGTTCAAAATTCTTTTATTGCATTGAATTTTGTCTACTCCTTATAAGAGGTTGTTTGATCGGGATTAGCAAACGTGTAAGTATAAGGGTATTTGATAACTCTTATTTTATCTTATTATTACTATAGTTTTTATTTAATAATTTATCGAATTTTATTCATATTTTTCTATTTTGAGTCCCTAATTAACTTCTTTCTAAAATTCAAGTAATTCTGGGCTGCTAATATAATTTTGGAGCTCATTGGTGTAAATAGGGCAAAGTTTTGAAGATTTTCTGGAAAATCAAGCATTACACGCCCCAGTTACTGGCGTGACCAGGGTGTGTGACTGCAGTCACGGATCGTGTCCCGCCTACGCTGCCAGAAAGTTATTTCCATGTTAGATTAATGTTACACGCTCTGGTTATGGGCGTAACCTGGGGACGTGTCTGCTATTTAGATTGAGTTGCCACGTGAGTTTGAAGTTATACGCCTTTATTACGGGCGTGACAAGGAGGGCGTGACATCCAGATCCCAGACGTGCTTTAGTGTTATGAAAGTCAGTTTTCACCATCGACCATTTCAAGCAGTCTTGCCCTGGTCACGGACGTGACCTAAAGGTGTTGCTTCTTCAAAAATTGCCGCCATCACTCCAGATCGAGTCATTTTCCCACTGTTTTCAGATACGTTCTCTACATGCCCTGGTCACGGGGGTGACCAGGGGCGTGACCATAATAAAATGACTTTTTGTGTGTTAGCTTCTCAGTGTTTCCCAAGCTTTCAAGTCGTCGGTTCTATACCCTACACACCCTAGTCACAGGCGTGACCAGGGGGCGTGACTCTCATGCAAAAATTCCTATAAATACCAGTTTTGTCCTTGAGCTAAGGAGAGAGATTATGGTGGATAAATTCTGTAATTTGCTATTATTTTTCCTTATTTTCCATTTCAAGTTCATTGTTTAGCTTAGCTAATTACATTTCCTAGTTGTTGTTTAACTTTCTATTTTACTCATTCAAGATTTCTTATTTGCAGTAGGCATCTCTCTCTTTACCATTTTATGTTATTTTTCCATCATGATGAGTAGCTAAATTTTCATTAGCACTTGATCATGATAAATTTTGGAATGAAATTTGGTTTCCTTTTAATATCTAGCAAAGTTTTCTACTTTAATTTGCTTCGAGTTATCTTTTATTACGAGTCATTCGAATTCTAGTGTTGCGAGTCCGATCCAAGATCAATATACTAGATTTTGCCAAGAGATTGTGGATACGAGGAGATCACTTAAATTTATCGTTATATAGTCTTTGATCCTATATTTATATCCTAGATTGTACCGGGAGGTTTGGATACGCGGAGATGAATCATAGATAAAAGGAGTTGTCATGCAATGCTCAATAGAGCACAACCCAAATCTTCCGGATTGGGGTCAAACCCAATAGTGGGGTTCGCCTCCTAAAGCAAGCATAGAGGGTTCGACTAGACTGAAAGAAAGGGCATAGATCTGATTACTCTAGAGGGGGGCTGAATAGAGTAACTTAACATTTTTGGCTGTTTTAAGATTTATCAGAGTAAAATAAGTGATAATAGAGTAATATAAAAGGAATGAAAACTAAGCTACAGTAAACTATCACAGCACAGCAAGAACAAAGAGAAAATGATCACACACAGACAACACAAGAATTTTATAGTGGTTCCCCAAACTGGGTACATCCACTCTTCTACCACCCTGGTAGGAATCTACTATCAGGTTTTTGATCTAGTGACTGCCACGACAAGATTTATTTACAGTGAGATCTCATAACCTTTTAGGATTTTGATCAGGTGCCCAAAAACCAAGAATAAACTTTTGAAGGTAGTTAATAAACACTTTTACAGGAGGTTGAGGGAGTAGATGGTGTCTTCTCTTTTCTCATACAACAGAGAAGACTTGTGTATTTCTGTTATCAAAGCTCCTTCTGAAATAATGATGGTTCAGAAAGCTTGGAGCCTTGCTTAGGGTGTAGATCTTCAGTTGTTGTCCTTGAGTATTTCTGGAGTAGAAGTAGAAGAAGACTCTTGATATTTGATGCTTGTTCTTCTTTAGTATTTAGAAAGAACAAGGGAAAAACAGAACGTTTTCAGCACTAACAAGAAGCAGATATTCTTCTGTGTATGTATGTATCTCTTCTCTATATGTCACTGTTATGTTGTTGTCTGTCACTACTGGTCTGAAAAGAGAAAATCTCTTTTATATTCTGTTGTCAATGTTCTCCTTTGAAATTTGAATTCCAAGCAATAATTGCTCATTAATTCTTGAGAATGAAACGGCTGGAATATAATCTTTACTGAGTTTCCCCAACTGTCCCATTAAAATAAGCAAGTAATTAACCCTAATGAAGTCCATAATTAATGCTGCCAATAACAGCTATATTTAGGAGAATATAAGTATTAATTAATCAGATAATTACTGCTAAATAATATAAGAAATAAGGACAGAAATATGGAAAACTTCTAAGTATAGATTGGGACAGAAGTCATCGAGCTCTAAAGAGAATTCGTTAACGGGAGTTCCAAGTTCGTCGAGCTGATAATTCATTTTCGTTAACCTGAGCTCAGCGGACTGCATTCTGGAAATAACTTGCCAAATCTGCGCTCTAAGTTCATCGAACAAAGAATCTGTCTTCATCATCCTGAGTTCAGAGAAAAATAAACTGGAAAGAATCTATTGAAGCTGAACTCTAGAAATCATTGAGCAGAGAATCTGTCTTGAGGCAGAAATTGTCGACCTGAGCTCGAATATCGTCGAGCTCAACACTGAGAAATATATCTAAGTTCGCCGATCTGAGATCAACGATCATCGAGCTGAGTTCAAAGAATTTCGAACTGATAATTTTAAACTCTGAATTCTTCTAAGTATGAGTCTACTGAGGTCCTCTGCTGGCTGGTCCATAAAGGTTGAACCTAATGACTTAGCCTAAACGCTAGGACTCATAGACTTGACACAGGCCATACAATGTGGGTCAAACACATCCTAATTAGTGAACCTAGCCCAAATCCAAACTAACGATCTGTCACAACCCGCATTTCCTCAACGAGTACCTCATATCAGAGCAAGAGGAACTACGGGTTATGATGCCACGTCGTGCAGGGGATAACTGCACACGCTCAGGCAACCCTTGACGCTTACTTTATGAGTTGAAATTCAACAGTTAAATGTAAGAAAACCTTTGGATTTAATGGTCGTATCCCTCGGCCTTAGGGATCAAAAAATGTATTTGTACGCGGCGGAAATACTTTGTTTATTTATGACGATTTCCTATATGCAGTCTATAGTGATACTACTATAAGAAATCCTCTTTATTTACGTCATTTGGAAAATACGTGTTTGGTAACCAAAACATGTTATGCACGGATACAATAATAGGTTTGGTTAGCTTCAAAATACTTAATGCAACCTACCATAAATTCTTCCCAAGAGCAAGAAGACATCATCCAAATGAGTCACATTAGCAGTCTATTATTCATACATCACAAGTAAAGAAAACCACCAATGGGCGCCAACAAGCTGACACGACCCATTGGGGCACATGTATGTCTGTACAACAAAGAAAAGAACTACCTCGCTAAGTAAGCTTGGCTAGCTCCCAAGAAACGCCACCAACAAACCTAGCCGCTCAACCGGCTACAACCTGCACCTGAGGCATTCAAGAAAGAATACCTCAGCAATCCTCGAAGATACAATAAAAAGAAGAGCAGCATGTTTATACAATATCATGAAGGGGCTTACCGACCCCGTAGCAATGTTTTATTTAAGTAAAATGAGTGAATAAAACAAGTGGAAAACGCACCAAAACACATGCCAAACGCACCAAGTGCGTACAAGTTTCATCAAGTCCTGCTCAACCCGCAGGAGCAAAAGGCAAAACACATGCCCACAATACGAGTGAAACATAAGCAGCGGTTACATGCGATTCCGCAAGGGTCTTTTGGTGGCAACCCTAAAGTCGAACGCACCAATAAAAACCAGCCCAAACCGGGGCCAAAATGGTGCTCTTCACCACAAATCCAAACCCGGTGGCCACAAAGGCATAAACCACACCACCCCTTACCGAATCCTCACACAAACGCTTCTGCCATGGTTCACCATTCGCCTCGCAAAACTCACCATAAACGAACCTAACCGTAACACCACAAGCAAATCTCACCATAACCCAAGTACACACATTCCCTTCCTTCATCCTCACACATGACGACAAATTGCCAACGTAAAGTTTGATGAACTTCATCACATGATAGAGTTTGATTAACCTAATTACATAAATCACATGTGTGGAACAAGAATCACATGCTTTTGATCAAGGAAGAATCACATAAATTTGAAAGGCTACATGAACATGAATCAACTTAGCTACATGCATCACATGAACACGAGAACTACATGAAGTAACCTAGCATAGACTTGATAACTAAACAAAACTAAGCATGGAAGATCGAAGTCATTCAGCATAGGGAAATTCAAGAGCATAATAAGGCTAGTGAGGAAGAACCCAAAACAAGAAGAACAAGCTAGGAAAAGTGAAAGAGAAAAACTAGCTATTTTGCACAATCAAAAACAAGAAAGAATGATTGGCAAGGGTGAAGAACACCGCTTGCCTGACCCGAGACGATGCCGCGACGGCTGCTCCTCTCTTTCCTTGCCTTGCTTTAGCCCTTGCTCCCTTGAGTTCCTTTTGGAATGAGGAAGAAGATGAAGAGAAGGTGAAATGAGGAGGAGAAACTCTGTTTCGGCCTTATTTTCTCCAGAACAGAGCTGGACCGTTAGATGCAGAACCAAGGAAATGAACGACACAAAAAAAAACTGGAAAAGTCGATTTTCGGGCCGGTCACGCCCTGTGTCACGCCCGTGACGCAGGGCGTGTACCTTAAGCGGCGCAGAAAGTAGGCAATTTCAAGTTTATCCACACGGTACACGACCGGGTACACGCCCGTGACGGGTCGGTCACGCCCGTGACCTAGGGCGTGTAGCCCGTGTCTCGACTCCTCGTCGACACAAAGTGTCGACACTCAACACAGCTGGACACGCCCTATGACACGCCCGTGTCACAGGCCGTGTCCCCGCTCTCGACACCCGACACTCGACACTCCACATTCGACACTCGATAGAGCTTGACACGCCCTGTGACATGCCCGTATCACAGGCCGTGTCCCCTCTCTCGACACCCGACACTCGACACGCGATACTCGACACTCGACACTCGACACTGCGGGACACGGCCCGTGACACGCCCGTGTCACGGGGCGTGTACCCCATTCGTCGAGCTCAACTCGACACAAGAAAAATTCGTCGAGTCAAGGAGGTCACGCCCAGGTCACGCCCAGGTCACGCCCTGGGTCACGCCCCGACACGCCCGTGTCGGGGGGCGTGTCACGCACAAAAATGACTATTTTTCCCTGTTTTGAAAAATGTTTCTGTGTCGTCCTAGACCATTTTTGCCTTAAGAACTTTTTACTCTTTTTTTTGTTTCCTGTACCAGCAACTCATTTTGCGCGACATTACCCGGGCGCGAAAAAGTGCAAGCATTCCCTAAAAGGCCTCACCGACTCCGGTTTGCTGGGGAATCGTGCGACTCGGCTACCAAAACAGCCACTCGCAAGCCCGCGGGAAAAACCATGCTCGCACAATGGTCAAAGCCAACGTAACGCCCATCAAGCGTACACAATCAAAAATCCGAGGTGTTACAGTCAATCCCCCTAACAAAAAAGTTTCACCTCGAAACTTTTCAATCATTTTGATCTCAATCAACTAAGGTAACAAACCAAAAATAGCAATGCAACAAAAACACCAAATGAGGGTGAGCCTCCCTCATCGTTGACATACCATCTTATTTACGGGAACAAATGAGGGTGAGCCGCCCTCATCGTTGACTCGAGCTCCCACGTCGCGCTTTCCACATTCTGATTTTTCCATAGCACCTTGACCATAAGAATCTTCTTTTTCCGCAACACGCGATCTTGGGAGTCCAATATCCGGATGGGCATCTCCACATAAGAAAGGTTTGGCGCCAATTGCGGCACCACATCCAACACTTGCGTGTCATGTCGCACACACTTGCGAAGTTGGCTAACATGAAACACGTCGTGAACACCAGGAAAGTTCACGGGTAATTCTACTTTGTAAGCGGATGCACCAACTCGCGCAAGAATCTTGAAGGGACCCACAAATCTTGGGTCTAATTTGCGCTCTTTGCCAAACCGTTTAATCCCAACCATTGGGGAGACTTTCAAGAAAACGGAATCCCCCACCGCAAACTCCAATTCAGACCTTCGTCGGTTGGCATACTTTTCATATCGCTCTTGGGCGATTCGGAGCTTCTCCCGAATAAGTCGTACGGCAACTTCCATGTCCTCGAGCGCCTCTGGGCCCAACAAAGGCCGCTCGCCAACCTCAGTCCAAAATAGGGGAGTCCGACATCGACGCCCATATAAAGCAACCCTCTGATACCAACTGTCACAACCCGCATTTCCTCAACGAGTACCTCGTATCAGAGCAAGAGGAACTACAGGTTATGATGCCATGTCGTGCAGGGGATAACTGCACACGCTCAGGCAACCCTTGACGCTTACTCTATGAGTTGAAATTCAACAGTTAAATGTAAGAAAACCTTTGGATTTAATGGTCGTATCCCTCGGCCTTAGGTATCAAAAACTGTATTTGTACGCGGCGGAAATACTTTGTTTATTTATGACGATCTCCTATATGCAGTCTATATTGATACTACTATAAGTGATACTACTATAAGAAAACATCTTTGTTTACGTCATTTGGAAAATAAGTGTTTGGTAACCAAAACATGTTATGCACGAATACAATAATAGGTTTGGTTACCTTCAAAATACTTAATGTAACCTACTATAAATTCTTCCCAAGAGCAAGAAGACATCATCTCATCCAAATGAGTCACATTAGTAGTCTAGTATTCATATATCAAAAGTACAGAAAACCACCAATGGGCGCCAACAAGCTGACACGAACCCATTGGGGCACATGTATGTCTGTACAACAAAGAAAAGAACTACCTCGCTAAGTAAGCTCGGCTAGCTCCCAAGAAATGCCACCAACAAACCTAGCTGCTCAACCGGCTACAACCTGCACCTGAGGCATTCAAGAAAGAATACCTCAGCAATCCTCGAAGATACAATAAAAAGAAGAGCAGCATGTTTATACAATATCATGAAGGGGCTTACCGACCCCGTAGCAATGTTTTATCTAAGTAAAATGAGTGAATAAAACAAGTGGAAAACGCACCAAAACACATGCCAAACGCACCAAGTGCGTACAAGTTTCATCAAGTCCTGCTCAACCCACAGGAGCAAAAGGCAAAACACATGCCCACTATATGAGTGAAACATAAGCAGCGGTTACATGCGATTCCGCAAGGGTCTTTTGGTGGCAGCCCTAAAGTGGAACGCACCAATAAAAACCAGCCCAAACCGGGGCCAAAATGGTGCTCGTCACCACAAATCCAAACCCGGTGGCCACAAAGGCATAAACCACACCACCCCTTACCGAATCCTCACACAAACGCTTCTGCCATGGTTCACCATTCGCCTCGCAAAACTCACCATAAACGAACCTAACCGTAACACCACAAGCAAATCTCACCATAACCCAAGTACACATATTCCCTTCCTTCATCCTCACACATGACGACAAATTGCCAACGTAAAGTTTGATGAACTTCATCACATGATAGAGTTTGATTAACCTAATTACATAAATCACATGTGTGGAACAAGAATCACATGCTTTTGATCAAGGAAGAATCACATAAATTTGAAAGGCTACATGAACATGAATCAACTTAGCTACATGCATCATATGAACAAGAGAACTACATGAAGTAACCTAGCATAGACTTGATAACTAAACAAAACTAAGCATGGAAGATCGAAGTCATTCAGCATAGGGAAATTCAAGAGCATAATATGGCTAGTGAGGAAGAACCCAAAACAAGAAGAATAAGCCAGGAAAAGTGAAAGAGAAAAACTAGCTATTTTGCACAATCAAAAACAAGAAAGAATGATTGGCAAGGGTGAAGAACACCGCTTGCCTAACCCGAGACGATGCCGCGACGGCTGCTCCTCTCTTTCCTTGCCTTGCTTTAGCCCTTGCTCTCTTGAGTTCCTTTTGGAATGAGGAAGAAGATGAAGAGAAGGTGAAATGAGGAGGAGAAACTCTGTTTCGTCCTTATTTTCTCCAGAACTGAGCTGAACCGTTAGATGCAGAACCAAGGAAATGAACGGCACAGAAAAACTGGAAAAAGTCGATTTTCGGGCCGGTCACGCCCTGTGTCACGCCCGTGACGCAGGGCGTGTACCTTAAGCGGCGCAGAAAGTCGGCAATTTCAAGTTTATCCACACGGTACACGGCCGGGTACACGCCCGTGACGGGTCGGTCACGCCCGTGACCTAGGGCGTGTAACCCGTGTCTCGACACCTTGTCGACCAAAAGTGTCGACACTTGACACAGCTTGACACGCCCTGTGACACGCCCGTGTCACAGGCCGTGTCCCCTCTCTTGACACCCGACACTCGACACTCGATACTCGACACCCGACACTCGACACTCGACACTGCGGGACACGGCCCGTGACACGCCCGTGTCACGGGGCGTGTACCCCATGCGTCGAGCTCAACTCGACACAAGAAAAATTCGTCGAGTCAAAGAGGTCACGCCCAGGTCACGCCCTGGGTCATGCCCCGACACGCCCATGTCGGGGGGCGTGTCACGCACAAAAACGACTATTTTTCCCTGTTTTGAAAAATGTTTCTGTGTCGTCGTAGACCATTTTTGCCTTAAGAACTTTTTACCCTTTTTTTTGTTTCCTGTACCAGCAACTCATTTTGCGCGACATTACCCGGCCGTGAAAAAGTGCAAGCATTCCCTAAGAGGCCTCACCGACTCCGGTTTGCTGGGGAATCGTGCAACTCGGCTACCAAAACAGCCACTCGCAAGCCCGCGGGAAAAACCATGCTCGCACAACGGTCAAAGCCAACGTAACGCCCATCAAGCGTACGCAATCAAAAATCCGGGGTGTTACAGTCACTCCCCCTAACAAAAAGTTTCGCCACGAAACTTGTCAATCATTTTGATCTCAATCAACTAAGGTAACAAACCAAAAACAGCAATGCAACAAAAACACCAAATGAGGGTGAGCCGCACTCATCGTTGACATACCAGCTTATTTACGGGAACAAATGCGGGTGAGCCGCCCTCATCGTTGACTCGAGCTCACACATCGCGCTTTCCACATTCTGATTTTTCCATAGCACCTTGACCATAGGAATCTTCTTTTTCCGCAACATGCGATCTTGGGAGTCCAATATCCGGATGGGCATCTCCACATAAGAAAGGTTTGGCGCCAATTGCGGCACCACATCCAACACTTGCGTGTCATGTCGCACACACTTGCGAAGTTGGCTAACATGAAACACATCATGAACACCAGGAAAGTTCACGGGTAAATCTACTTTGTAACCGGATGCACCAACTCGCGCAAGAATCTTGAAGGGACCCACAAACCTTGGGTCTAATTTGCGCTCTTTTCCAAACCGTTTAATCCCAACCATTGGGGAGACTTTCAAGAAAACGGAATCCCCTACCGCAAACTCTAATTCCGACCTTCGTCGGTTGGCATACCAATTGCCTGACCAATTGTTTATTGTAATGCCCCTAGCCGATCCAACGTGACATCGTCACGGCTCCGCACTAGGCGACGCTACCGGGCTGCAGCCCAAGCACCCCAACCCCTCTCCCCCCACGGGCGGGTTGTTGGTGGCCACAGCCTCCCTTTGATGAGGTAAACTCGATAGTCAGGCCTGCACTACGGGGACTTCCCAGGAGGTCACCCATCCCAGTACTACTCCAGCCCGAGCACGCTTAACTATGGAGTTCTTTCAACTCTCATCACCAATTGAGCTGCAAATTCCGGTTGTGCGTGAATTCCCAGATGTTTTTCCTACTGATCTTCCTAGTCTTCCCCCTGATCGTGATGTCTAGTTCGTTATTGATTTGGAACCAGGTACGCGGCCTATTGCGAAAGCGCCGTACAGAATGGCCCCGCGTGAGCTATCAGAGTTGCGTTCCTAGCTGGATGACTTATTGGCAAAAGGGTTTATTAGGCCGAGTTCATCACCTTGGGGTACACCGGTGTTATTTGTGAAGAAGAAAGATCGGTCGATGCGGCTTTGCATCGATTACCGGGAGTTGAACAAGGTGACGATTAAAAACAAGTACCCACTGCCAAGAATCGATGATTTGTTTGATCAACTGCGTGGCAGTTCCGTATTTTCGAAGATTGATCTCCGCTCGGGCTATCATCAGCTCAAGGTCCGGGAGTCTGATATTCCGCGGACTGCATTTCGATCAAGGCATGACCATTTTGAATTTCTGGTGATGTCGTTTGGTCTGACCAATGCACCATCAGCCTTCATGGATATGATGAACAGGGTGTTCAAGGACTACTTGGATAAGTTTGTGGTGGTTTTTATTGATGACGTTCTTATCTACTCCCGCAGTGCTGAGGAGCATGAACATCATCTGCGATTGGTATTGGCCACTTTGCGAGACCAACGGTTATTCGCCAAGCTAAGTAAATGCGAGTTTTGGTTGCCTCAAGTTGCCTTTCTGGGTCATGTCATTAATCATCATGGAATTTCAGTGGATCCCGAAAAGATTGCTGCAGTCATGGAGTGGAGAAGACCGGAGACACCCAAGGAGATTCGAAGCTTCTTGGGATTGGCCGGCTATTATCGCAGATTTGTCGAAGGTTTTGCTACGTTGGCTGCACCTTTGACTCGCTTAACCCAGAATAATGTGGCGTTTGAGTGGAATGACAAGTGTGAGGCGTCCTTCCTGGAACTCAAGAACAGATTATGTACCGCTCCTGTGTTGATCTTGCCGACAGAAGGGATAGATTATGACGTTTTTATGGATGGGTCGCACGTTGGACTTGGATGTGTTTTAATGCAGGACAAAAAGGTGATTGCGTATGGGTCTCGACAGTTGAAAAGTCATGAAAAGAATTACCCAACGCATGATTTGGAGTTTGCAGCGGTGATATTTGCATTAAACAAACATCTCTTCCAACGTGATCACCCAATCATCCAAGATCACAAAGTCCGCTTTTCCATCATAAGTCGGTGGTCCAAGTCGCTGAAACTTCGAGATAAAAGTCATCGCAGGGGGAACCACAACTGGGGGTATCACTGCCACGGAAGGAGTAGAAATGGTGGGACCTCGGACCGTCTCTTGCCCTCTTGGTGCCAGTACAGACATCGCTGAGGACATCGCTTGGAGCTGGGACTGCACTTCCTGTACCTTCCTCGTCAAAGCCTCATTACTTTGGCGGAGACTATCCATCAGGGCATTATTCTGCGTGCCCGAAGACTCGCCCTCGGATTGGGGAGTTTGTCTTGTCACTGGACGCTTCGACATCCTATAAACACGTTCACTTTCGTCAAACTCAAACCCAACAAAACACACAACGGCTATGTACAGACCATACATATATAAATATGAATATCAAATGCTAACTTGCTCTAGGAGTTTGAGAATGATGGTATGCCTAACCTAAAGACTTTTGCCTAACCGATGAATGCATGACTTTATTTGACCCAAAACCATGCGTGTACAGGTGTCATCATGTACATCTTTAGCTTGGCACGTTGTGCTCATGCAATATTATGTTATGCGTGCTGTGCGATGCAATCTAGAAAGGCCTTAATGCATGCCATGCGTGGTCGTACGCATCACAATGTTATGCATCCCATACTACATAGCATTGCATGCAACGAAGAAAAGAAAACGTGCTAGTCGCATCCATGTGGTAAGGTTATGCATCCCATACTACATAACCCGCACATGTTGCCCCGATGATGGATCCATATACAACTACATATTATGCATACCATACTACATAATATGCCCCATATATTTCTTGTCATGCCATGAGTGTAGTGTGCGTGCTTCGGCCAAGACATACTGATGGCACCTTGGTGTGTGTATGATATGATGCAAAAAAGAAAGTTTGCCCGACCAGTTGTCAAGCAAACCTGGCTCTGATACCAACTATCACAACCCGCATTTCCTCAACGAGTACCTCGTATCAGAGCAAGAGGAACTACGGGTTATGATGCCACGTCGTGCAGGGGATAACTGCACACGCTCAGGCAACCCTTGACGCTTACTTTATGAGTTGAAATTCAACAGTTAAATGTAAGAAAACCTTTGGATTTAATGGCCGTATCCCTCGGCCTTAGGGATCAAAAACTGTATTTGTACGCGGCGGAAATACTTTGTTTATTTATGACGATTTCCTATATGCAGTCTATAGTGATACTACTATAAGAAATCCTCTTTGTTTACGTCATTTGGAAAATACGTGTTTAGTAACCAAAACATGTTATGCACGGATACAATAATAGGTTTGGTTAGCTTCAAAATACTTAATGCAACCTACCATAAATTCTTCCCAAGAGCAAGAAGACATCATCCAAATGAGTCACATTAGCAGTCTATTATTCATACATCACAAGTAAAGAAAACCACCAATGGGCGCCAACAAGCTGACACGAACCCATTGGGGCACATGTATGTCTGTACAACAAAGAAAAGAACTACCTCGCTAAGTAAGCTCGGCTAGCTCCCAAGAAACGCCACCAACAAACCTAGCCGCTCAACCGGCTACAACCTGCACCTGAGGCATTCAAGAAAGAATACCTCAGCAATCCTCGAAGATACAATAAAAAGAAGAGCAGTATGTTTATACAATATCATGAAGGGCTTACCGACCCCGTAGCAATGTTTTATCTAAGTAAAATGAGTGAATAAAACAAGTGGAAAACGCACCAAAACACATGCCAAACGCACCAAGTGCGTACAAGTTTCATCAAGTCCTGCTCAACTCGTAGGAGCAAAAGGCAAAACACATGCCCACTATACGAGTGAAACATAAGCAACAGTTACATGCGATTCCGCAAGGGTCTTTTGGTGGCAGCCCTAAAGTGGAACGCACCAATAAAAACCAGCCCAAACCGGGGCCAAAATGGTGCTCTTCACCACAAATCCAAACCCGGTGGCCACAAAGGCATAAACCACACCACCCCTTACCGAATCCTCACACAAACGCTTCTGCCATGGTTCACCATTCGCCTCGCAAAACTCACCATAAACGAACCTAACCGTAACACCACAGGCAAATCTCACCATAACCCAAGTACACACATTCCCTTCCTTCATCCTCACACATGACGACAAATTGCCGACATAAAGTTTGATGAACTTCATCACATGATAGAGTTTGATTAACCTAATTAAATAAATCACATGTGTGGAACAAGAATCACATGCTTTTGATTAAGGAAAAATCACATAAATTTGAAAGGCTACATGAACATGAATCAACTTAGCTACATGCATCACATGAACAAGAGAACTACATGAAGTAACCTAGCATAGACTTGATAACTAAACAAAAGTAAGCATGGAAGATCGAAGTCATTCAACATAGGGAAATTCAAGAGCATAATAAGGCTAGTGAGGAAGATCCCAAAACAAGAAGAACAAGCTAGGAAAAGTGAAAGAGAAAAACTAGCTATTTTGCACAATCAAAAACAAGAAAGAATGATTGGCAAGGGTGAAGAACACCGCTTGCCTGACCCGAGACGATGCCGCGACGGCTGCTCCTCTCTTTCCTTGCCTTGCTTTAGCCCTTGCTCCCTTGAGTTCCTTTTGGAATGAGGAAGAAGATGAAGAGAAGGTGAAATGAGGAGGAGAAACTCTGTTTCGGCCTTATTTTCTCCAGAACAGAGCTGGACCGTTAGATGTAGAACCAAGGAAATGAACGACACAAAAAAACTGGAAAAAGTCGATTTTCGGGCCGGTCACGCCCTGTGTCACGCCCGTGACGCAGGGCATGTACCTTAAGCGGCGCAGAAAGTCGGCAATTTCAAGTTTATCCACACGGTACACGACCGGGTACACGCCCTTGATGGGTCGGTCACGCCCGTGACCTAGGGCGTGTAGCCCGTGTCTTGACACCTCGTCGACACAAAGTGTCGACACTCAATACAGCTGGACACGCCCTGTGACACGCCCGTGTCACAGGCCGTGTCCCCGCTCTCGACACCCGACACTCGACACTCCACATTCGACACTCGACAGAGCTTGACACGCCCTGTGACACGCCCGTGTCACAGGCCGTGTCCCCTCTCTCGACACCCGACACTCGACACGCGATACTCGACACTCGACACTCGACACTGCAGGACACAGCCCGTGACACGCCCGTGTCACGGGGCATATACCCCATTTGTCGAGCTCAACTCGACACAAGAAAAATTCGTCGAGTCAAGGAGGTCACGCCCAGGTCACGCCCTGGGTCACGCCCCGACACGCCCGTGTCGGGGGGCGTGTCACGCACAAAAATGACTATTTTTCCCTGTTTTGAAAAATGTTTCTGTGTCGTCCTAGACCATTTTTGCCTTAAGAACTTTTTACTCTTTTTTGTTTCCTGTACCAGCAACTCATTTTGCGCGACAATACCCGGGCGCGAAAAAGTGCAAGCATTCCCTAAGAGGCCTCACTGACACCGGTTTGCTGGGGAATCGTGCAACTCGGCTACCAAAACAGCCACTCGCAAGCCCGCGCGAAAAACCATGCTCGCACAACGGTCAAAGCCAACGTAACGCCCATCAAGCGTACGCAATCAAAAATCCGGGGTGTTACACGATCCAACAATCTCCCCCTATTTGGGTTAGTTCACTAATACAGACAAAAGAAAACAATTACAAAGCAGAATAAAATATATCTGGCAGAAAGTAAAACATCCAGCAGATATGTATACAAGTGCTTCATGATTAACAAATAGAGTTCAGAAAATAAAAATTAAACACAATAGTTATCTGTTCTTTCTTGGCTTTTCTTTGTCAGCTTTGTTAGATTTTTCATAGGGCTGTCTGAATTTAATCTCTCTATTTGGATTTGCAGCTTCTCTTTTGGACATTGTCATGTCCGATGCTCCAATTATAGTGCATGAGGTGGCCCTTGGTACTACTGCTTCAGGATGAAAATTCATATAGTCATCTACATTGAAAAATTTATTAGCTTTAACATACCTCTTGAGCTCTTCTTCTCTATAAGATGACATTGTAGAGTACTATGATGGATCTTTTCCTTCTGCTTTAGCTTTGTTGATCATAAAAAATCCAACCAGCTCTTAAAACCTATCCATTTTTGCAGTTGTTTCTTATTTTGGATCTACAAAAGGAATAGGTGAAGATTCTGGCATTTTAGGACTAGAGTCCTTCTTTAAATAATCAAGAGAAGCTGAAGTACTTTTCTTATCAGTAGCAGGAGGAGGCTTGCTCTAAGGGGATTGTTGCTTACTGTTGCCTTGAGAACTTGGCTTGGAGTGTCTCTGATAGGTCTTGGTAATAGGTGCTGATCCATGAGTCACACTTCCAGAGGCCCCAGCTGATGGAGGAGGAGGAGGGTCTTTCCTGAATTGCTTAGGATACCTGTACCTTCTTCTCTTCTTCCTTTCTTTTTATTCATTCTTAGATAGCCACATCCATGAAGGCATCCCAGGGTAAGGAGTAATCTTTTGTAGAATATAATAGGGAGTGTCATGGGTATGATTTGGCTTGAGAACAGCCTTTGGGACAACTTTCCTTTTCTTAGCAATCTTCTTCTTGGCTTTAAAATCATCAGATTTATCAGAATCTTCATCATCATTATTTTCATTAGAGGATCCTGGAGGGTTGTCATACATAACATCAATTGCCTTCAAGGCTTCCTTTGAGATTTGCTTTTCAGCTTGAGGTAGCACTTGAGATTCTGAAACTACTAGAACAACAAAACTTTCAGAAACTATTCAATTCTCTTCTGCTATATCTGTAAGAATGATGTCATCCATGTTTGGTAAAAGACTGTTATCCATTTTGTAGGTATGAGGAGAAATAGCATTTTGTTATGGAGTAGAGACCTATTCAAGAACATTCTCAGTCACATGTTCTTCTGAAATCACTGGTGCTACAAAACTTGCCTTTAGTTGATTATAAACTTCAGAGTTTATTGGTGAAGTATAACAAACTATAGCCATAGATTTCTCTGGACAAACTTCTGGAAGAAAATTCAGATAAGTTGTATCAAAAGAATTTTACAAATTGAATATATCTACTGTGGGATTGACAATGCAATCACCAACAAACAAAATTACTAGAAAATAAACTTGCTCATCTGTACAAAGCATATCAACTGTTGTCTCAACTTCTGTAAGCATATTTACATCTGCATCTGCATCTGCTAGCTCATCTGACTGCAAAACTAGTGCTGCTTCTACTACTGCTAGAGGAGAGGAGACTGGAGTTTCTTCAATGTGTATCTCCCCCTGCTCGGTTTTAGAGGGTCCTGAAGCCAGGCCCCTAAAAGAAGGGACAGTGGGGGCAGCAGAATGAGGGCAGATAGGGGTGCAATATAATCAGCAAGAGGTTAATGGCCTCTACTATAAGCTTTGAGAAAAGGGGAGTGATGAGTTCCAGTAGGGAGGGAATGGAAGGGGAATTCATTTCGATAAACTCAGAGGGTGTCTGAGTTGATATAGAAGGATGGAGGATGGATGATGAAGGGAAAGGAGTGTTGTCTGTCATGGGCTCATCATGAGGTGATGGAGTATTGATGGGAGGTCATAGCAGATCAAAGGATGGAATGGATGAGAGGTTATGGAGGGGGATGTTAGCTAGATGAAGAGGAAGTGGTGATTGGGGTGGTGAGGTATGCTCTGGAGATTGAAGTGGTGTTGGTTGATGTTCAGGAGATTGAATTGGTGTTGGAGTATGAGCTAGAGATGAGGATGGTTGTTGGAGGGTTGATGGAGGAATTGAAATTTGTGGAGGTGTAGTTTGATTGAGATGGAGGTGTTGGAATCTAGGTCGATGGAATGTTGATGGAGCGGACAACTTCTGGGGGTGGGGAATCAGCTGTTCCAGCTCTTGTATCCTCAAAAGTTTTAGAGGAGCTTGATGCCTTGGATGGCTTCGAGATTATCCTCTCCCGCCTTCCAAACAAGCACATGTTAGCCTTTTGGAAGCATTAATGAATATGGTCTACGTGGCCAGGGATTCAGCTGCCTTTTCCTGGAGGAAAATTTCAAGAATTCTTCCAAAACACACTCCCTTCTTACTGTTCGTCTTCTTTATCAAGTCAAACAAGATCTCAGCCCAATTCATTGGTTTCTTATTCATTAAAGCACACATTACCAGAAACTATTGCCTGGTAATTTAATCATGAGCAGTATGCTTTCCTGGCAATACCTTGTCCACCACATCAGCTAAAAATTTATATTCAGAAGATAAATTTTTCTTTAACAGCTTATTAGGGTTCTCTCCAACATCTCCCATTTTATTCAGCATATCCTCAAACTCAGAATTACCAATCTCTAAATCTTCTTCACCATTTATCAAACCAAAGATTTCAGTTAAGACAGCGGGGGTTAAAGAAACTTGGTTACCAGATATTGTTCCTATCATCGTGTCGGTGTCCGAAGTAGAGGAGGTGAACACCCATTCTCTTATTTCAGTAGCAGCTATTTTTATCCTGGTTGTCATAAAGTTCTTCAACTGTTGTTCCTCAAATAGTTTCAGTATATCCAGGAAAACTTGATGAAAATGTTGAAACGATTCAAAGTCTATTTCTAATCTGTTCTCAAATTTCATTGCCGCCAGAGAGCTCGCCAAAAGCGTCAATGATCGCCTGCAAAAGGAAACAGAAAGATCAAGTGCAAGGGGAACAAAAAGCGTGGGATGGAGCTCGAAGAAAACCTAGTTATATGGTTTTCAGAATATGAAGCGGTAGACTCCGTCCTGCGAAATAAACAAAATTCCTCGATCTAAGTTCGACAAAATATTTTAATGACAAAAGAGTTCGTCAATCTCAGTCTAAAGAAGGGAAAAGTTTTCGTCATTCTCAGGTCGACGAAAATTTTCTGAAGTAGTATCGTCGATCTCCGTTCGATGAATAGAACTTCACACACAGAGAGTTCGTCGATCTCAGGTCGACGAATTTTCTCAAGAACGTTTCTCAGTTCATCGATCTCAGGTCGATGAACTGTGGCAAATTGTTCGACCACAGATAGAAAGTTAAATTAATTCTTCTTCATTTATCATACCTAGCTGATTCATAAAGAACATGTGTTTCTTCTCATCCAAGGGTTTGGTGAGATATCTGCCTTTTGTAAATCAGTATAGACAAAGGTGAGATTAATTTTCTTTTTGTCAACACACTCTCTAATGAAATGATTTCTTACATCTATATGCTTAGATCTACTATGATGCACTTGATTTTGTGTAATGGAAATTGCACTAGTATTATCAAAAATGGAGTTGAATTATTTAAGTTGACACCATAATCTAGGAGTTGGTTCTGAATCCACAGTATCTGTGAACAACAACTGCCAGCTGCTATATACTCAGCTTCTGCTAATGAGGTGGACACAAATGTTTGCTTCTTGTAAAACCAAGACACTAGACTATCACCAAGGAACTGACATGTCCATGATGTGCTCTTTCTGTCCACTCTACATCCAACAAGGTCAGCATATGAGTATCCAGTCATCTCAAATCCTGACTCAGTTGGATACCATAGTCCTAAATATTGGCAACTCTTTATATATCTCAAAATTCTTTTTAAGAAAATAAGGTGAGATTCTTTAGGGTTCACCTGGAACCTAGAACAAAGACATGTAGCAAACATGATGTCTGGTCTACTTGTTGTAAGGTGTAGAAGGGACCCAACAATGACCCTATATAATTTCTGATCTACAAGTTTCTCATGTTCATCAGAATCAATCACATCATTTATAGCCAAAGCTATTTTCTTAGCTGAAGCATCAGCCATCCAAAACCTTTTTATCAGCTCCTTAGTATACTTGGATTGGGATATGATGATGCCATCTGGGGACGGCTTCACTTGGAGACCAAGGAAGTAGGAGAGCTCACCGATACTACTTATTTCAAACTTGGAATGCATAAGGTTGGAGAATCTTTTGCATAGTTTGGAATCTTTAGAACCAAATATAATGTCTTCTACATATATTTATACTAACAAGATTTTATCATGATGATGCTTGATAAATAAAGTCTCATCTACTATGCCTCTAGAAAAATTATGCTCTAAGAGAAAGCTAGCTAAGGTTTCATACCAAGCTCTTGGAGCTTGCTTTAGACCATAGAGAGCCTTATGCAATTTGAAAACATAAGATGGATGGGATGAAGAGATAAAACCTGGTGGTTGTTCCATATAGACCTCTTCTTTGAGTTCACCATTTAGGAATGCACTTTTGACATCCATTTGGTATACTGTGAACTTCTTGTATGCTGCATAAGCTAGAAATATCCTTATTGCTTCTATCCTTGCAACAGGGGCAAATGTTTGGTCATAGTTTATGCCTTCCTCTTGTCTATATCCTTGAGCAACTAATCTTGCCTTGTTCCTTATGATAAGACCTTGAGCATCCAGTTTGTTTCTAAATACCCATTTAGTTCTAATTGAAAGATGGGGTTAGACCTGATTTACTCTAGATGGGGGGTGAATAGAGTAATTAAAAATCTTTTTGCTATTTTACAAATTATCAGAGTAATAAAAAGGTGATACCAAAATTAACAGAGAAAAGATAATCTAAGATAAACTAATCTAACACAGCAGATAGATATATAACAGCACAACTACCCTATCATAACCACAACATGAACAATAAGAAAAGGGGCAACCAGACAACACAAGAAGTTTTATAGTGGTTCCCCAACTTGGGTACATCCACTCTTCTACCATCCTGATAGGAATCCAATAAGAGGTTTTGGTCAGGTGACTGCCACCAATGAGCTTTTGATTAGGTGCTCAAAAACCAAAATAATCTTTTGAAGGGTGTTAATAAATCCTTTATACAGAGGGGGGAGAGAGATTTATGGTGTCTTCTCTTTGTCTATTCAATAGAGAAGATATGTGGATTTTCTGTTGTCAAGAACTCGTTTCAATATCACTTAGAGTTTAGCACAGGGTGTAGGTCTTCAGTCTTCAGCCTTGAAAATGTTGATCCAGGAACTTCTAACTGATATGAATATGTTGTCCTTGAAAGCTCCTAGAGAGAAGGTTGAAGAATACTCTTAAATTTTGGTGATTGTTCTTCTTCTTCTTCAGCAAGGTCAAGGAGAAAACAAACTGTTTTCTCTATAGAGAAGGTTAAGAATGTTTTTGCTATAAATCCTTTTTGTCTTTGTATTCCTTTTATTGCATGTAGACTGTAAAGAAAAACTCTTTTTATGTCTTCAGTCGAATTCTCCTTTGAGTTTTGAATTCCATTGCATTGAATGCTGACTACCTGGAGAATGAAATACGGCTGGAGAGAATATTTGCATTAATGAATTTCCGCAACTGTCCCGGTACATTAAGCAAATATTTAATCTGATGAAGGCCATAATCAATGCTGCCACTAATGGCTATATTCAGAGAATATATGCATTAATTACTCAGGAAAATATTGCTAGATAATATAAATAAGGACAGAAATTGAGGGAAATTTCTAAGTCTGGAACAGCACAGAAATCGTCGACCAGAGAACAGATTTCTTCGACCTGAGATCAAAGTTCGTCGAGCTGAGAAATCATGTTCGTTGACCTGAGAAAGTTTGTTCGTAATCCTGAGAACCAAGTTCGTCGACCTGAGGTCAGCTAACAACTTTCTATGAAAAGCTTCCCAATTCTGTGGTCCAAGTTCGTCTAGCTGATAATCTATCCTCGTCGACCTGAGTTCAGAGAAAGTATTCTGGACATAATTTGTTGAAGTTGAACTGCCAGAGTTCGTCGACCTGAGCTTGAATATTGTCGAGCTGAACTCAGAGAATTTACTCTGAGTTCATCGAGTGGCGCACAACTATCGTCGAGCTGAGTTCAACGAAAGTCGAACTCACTTTCTGAACTTGATTTTCTTATAAGTCTTGAGTCTTCTTCTATCTTCAGTTGGCTGGTCCATATGTGGTTGAATCTAAGGACTTATCCAAAACTTTAGGATACAGACATGACCCTGGTTATACATGGTGGGTTAATCATCCTAGTTAGTGAACCTAGCCCAAATCCAACTATTTATCCAACACTAATGACTGGGTTGTCTTTTGGTCTTAGAACTAAATCACAAACTCTACATCTCTCAAATTATTTGAGCTCCTCTCGCATTGCATTGATCCAGTGTGGATCTTGCTCATCATCTTTAATGGATTGGGGATCAGTTTGAGATTTGAAGCAGGCATGCATCATGTCCTAGTGGACTTGATGCCTTATCTGCGTACCCATTGATATGTCTCTAATCACTTGAGATATAAGGTGATCTCTAAGTGTGACTAATTCAGTAGGAGGAGTTGGTTGAGCAACAGCTTGGGGAATTAATTTCTCTTGTGGAGTTATAGCTATTGTTGGCTCTTCACTGAGTTCAGTATCATCATCTTCACTGTCTTCAACAATATGTGGAGAAGGATGTGCAATAACCTCATTGGTAAGGGTCAACTCATCCAACTTCTCACATAGATGTGGTTCTTGCAAAGTCTCATTGGTAGAAGGAATCTTCTCCTTGTAAAACATATTAGTTTCATCAAAAAAATATGAATAGATTCTTCTATTTTCATAGTTGATTTATTATATACCCTATAAGCCTTGCTTACTTGGGAATATCCAAGAAAAATTCCTATTTCAGCCTTGGCTTCAAACTTTCTAATGTGTTTCTTGTTGTTGTTATGAATGTAACAAATACAACCAAAGATTCTAAAATAATCTTCTCTAGGTTTCTTCCCTTTGAGTAGTTCATAGGGGGTCTTGCCCTTAAGTTTATTTATCAAACTTCTATTCAGTACATAGTTTGTTGTGCTCATAGCCTCTGCCCAAAAATATAGGGGTAAGTGAGCATCTGCAAGTAATGTGCTTGCAGCTTCAATCAGTGTTCTATTTTTCCTTTCAGCTACCCCATTTTGTTGAGGAGTTCTAGAAGCAGAGAAATAATGTCTGGTACCTTCCTTCTCATAGAATTCTTGCATGGGAAGAGACTCAAACTCAGTACCATGATCACTTCTGATCAATGCAACTTGAGTAGAGTACTCAATTCTTATGCTCTTAAGAAAATTTGTAAGAACCTTGAAGTTATCTGACTTGTTTCTCAAGAAGAACACCCAAGTGAACCTTGAGAAGTCATCAACAATTACTAAGGTATAAGACTTCCCTCCTAGGCTCTATACAGCAACGAGTCCAAATAGATCCATGTATAGTAAATACAGAATCCTAGGTGAATCACTCTTATTAAGTGACTTAAAGCTATTTTTAGTTTGCTTTCCTAACTAACAAGCACTACAAAGGCTTTCCTTCTTATGGGGGCAAGAAGGCAATCCTCTAACAAGGTTGTCCCTAGAGAGTTTAGCAATGTTTTTCAGGTTTACATGTCCTAATCTCCTATGCCGAAGATCATTATTATTACTAGTTTGGTTAAGCAGGCATATTTCAGTTTTAGCCGACTTAAAGTTAACAACATAGATATTTCTTACTCTAGTACCAATTAATACTACTTGGTTATCTATAGAAGTAATAATACAAGAGGTTTTGTTAAAAGATACCTGAAATCTTTCATCACATAACTGACTTATGGATATAATGTTGTGCTTCAGTCCACTTACATAGGCAACCTTCCTTAAGGTGACTACTCCAATTTTGACATGTTCATATCCTTCAGTCTGGCCACAATTTGAATCACCAAATATTACTTTGGGTCCTAACTTTGGCTTATAGTTGATTAAGTTGACCTTGTTTCCAGTCATATGCTTTGAACAACCACTATCCAGATACCATTGTTGCTCTGTGGTGGGAAAGTCTTTCACCTACAATAAAACAGATTAGCTATTCTTGACCCAGGTTACCTTGGGTCCTTGTTTATTTACATAATTAAAACTAGAAATGTATGAGTATTATAGTTGATTTTTATAACCTAAGGGGTGAAATCTTCTGGGTGGAATTATCCACTGGGTGAATGGATTAACATATTGTCTTGGTTTATTAAATGTTCTATAGGAATTCAAGTTTCTGTTATAATGAACTGGGTTCGACGAATTCTGGCAAGTTCGTCGATCTGAGTACGATGAATGGGAATGAGTTCATCAAACTCCCCTCAGAGAATGAAAGTATTCATTCTCTGGGCCCCAATATCGTCGATCTCGGGTCGACGAATCATACTGGTTTTGTCGATTGCAGTTTAGAGAATAATTGTAATAAAAGTTTGTGTTCTGATTTCGTCGACTTGAGTTTGACGAACTGTACAGATTTCGTAGATATGAGTTCGACGAAGTCTGCTGAACATTGTTATAGTTGTGATCTTTCTTATTCATTCTACTTTTCTTATTCTTTTGTTTTAATTCTATATGTTTAACACTATTATCTATCTTTTCCTTGCCTTTTTCTGAAACAAATTTTATTGGAGTTGTTAAAATATTCTTCTGAATCAGTGGGAGTTGGATTGATGAAGCACCTAAGCCCAACTTTCCATTAAGCTTGGCATTCACTGTGTTTGTGATGTCCATCAGCTTGATACTTCTCCCATTTAGGGATTATTCAAGTTGCCTTGCCTCAGTTAATTCAGTTTTTAATGGGATGATTTGTTCATTAGCTATGGTTAATTCATCTTTTAGTTTGATATTTTCAGAAATCCAGTTTTCTTATTCAATCAATTTTTCTCTAAGTTGTTTAATCTATTTTTCATAATTAATTAAATCAAAGCATACAGATTTAAATTCAGTTCTAAAATTTTCTGAAATGAAATCAAAGGAAGACAGTACCTAATCCTCTTCAGATAGAGGTTTTTCACTATCTAATTGCTCAACTTCAGATAGGCTGCTTGAAGAATCAATGACCATCAAGTAAATCTCCTTTGCCTTAGCCTCTTCTTCATCTTCACTGGAGCTAGAAGACAAAGATTCATCTTCAGTTTCACCCCATGTTTCAGCCATAAATCCTTTCTCCTTCTTTTTATGCTTGCTGGAGGAGGGCTTACTGTAGTGCTGCTTCCTGGGTTCCTTTTCTCCTCTTCTCTCCATTTTTTGGTTCTCTGGACACTCTGATATAAAGTGTCCTAGCTTCCTACAACCAAAGAAAACAACTTTTTTAGTTGGGTCTTATCATACCTTGGCTTGTCATCTTGCCTTGATGACTTTCTTCTGAAATCCTTACTTGTCATCCTGTAAAATCTCTTGGCTAAGAGACTAAGAAGTTCTTCATTAGCTGTTGGAGCTTTTGATTCTTCAGATACCTTGAATGTTATGTTTTTCTCCTTTCTTGCTGCTGAAGGAGTCCTCTGCTCTACAGCTTCTCTTGTCTTTATTAGTTGTTCATAGGACGTGAGCTTTCCAAGAAGAGATTCAGTGGAAATCTCATTCAAACTTCTGTCCTCCTTGATTAGCCAGATTCTGGAATCTCGTGAGCTGGGGAAGCACATGAGGATTTTATCATAGACCTCTGTGAGGGTGATGTCCTTGTACAAAGTCTTCAGTTCATTGATGATTGAGCTTTGTCTATTGTACATGTCACTCACAGATTCTGACTCATCTTTCTTAAAGTTCACATATTATGAGATGAGATTTGATCTCATGTCCATTCTCTCATCTGCAGAACCAGCAACCATCTGCTTTAGACAGTCCCAGATAGCTTTTGCTGATGTGCACTCTGTCACTTTCTAGAAGATGTCATCAAACATTGTTTGAGCCAAAATATTCATTTCCTTGGCATCAGCTATCGTGGCCTTCTTTTGAGCATCTGTCCACTCAGGTGGTGGAACATCATGTGTATTGTAAGTAGAAGTAGATGTAGTATGTGGAACTGGTGGTCCTTTTAAAATAGAATTAAAGATATCCTCATCAATAGAATTCATATATAGTTTAATTCTTGTCTTCCAGATAGCAAACTTATTCAGATTGCAAAGTAGAGGTCTGATGATTGCATAATCTTTGTTTTGTGTCATGATATGAAATAAACAGAGAGATTAGGAAAAAGGAAAATCAGATCTAACAAGGATCGTTTGCTTCAAGTGTTAGCTTGTACAACCAAAGGAATACTCCTCTAATACCAATTGAAAGAAAGGAGATAGATCTGATTACTCTAAAGGGGGGGGGGGGGGGTGAAATGAGTAACTTAAAACTTTTGGCTGTTTTAAGATTTATTAGTGTAAAATAAGTGATAATAGAGTAATATAAAAGTAATGAAAACTAAGATACACTAAACTATCACAACACAACAAGAACAAAGAGAAAATGATCAAACATAGTCAACACAAGAATTTTATAGTGGTTCCCCAAACTTGGTACATCCACTCTTCTACCACCCTGGCAGGAATCCACTATCAAGTTTTTGATCAGGTGACTGGCACCACAAGATCTATTTACAGGGAGATATCACAACCCTTTAGGCTTTTGATCACGTGCCCAAAAAACAAGAATAAACTTTTGAAGGGAGTTAATAAACTCTTTTACAGGAGGTTGAGGGAGTAGATGGTGTCTTCTCTTTTCTCTATACAACAAAGAAGACTTGTGGATTTCTGTTGTCAAAGCTCCTTCTGAAATAATGATGGTTCAGAAAGCTTGGAGCCTTGATCAGGGTGTAGGTCTTCAGTTGTTGTCCATGAGTATTTCTGGAGTAGAAGAAGACTCTTGATATTTGATGGTTGTTCTTCTTTAGTCTTCAGAAAGAATAAGGGGAAAAGAGAATGTTTTCAGCACTGAGGAGAAGCAGATTATTGAAATTTGTGAAGTGAAAGTGGGTGGAGCAGGCTGGGCGGTCTGAGTCCGGGGCCTGGGCGGACTAATGGTTGCGACCTGGGTGACCTGGCCTGGTTGGACTCGGGGGCTTGGCTATTCTTGTGGTGCGGCCTGTGCGACCTGTGTTTGCGGCCTGGGTGACCTGGCCTGGTGTGTCTTGGTGGCTTGGCTATTCTCGTAGAGCGGCCTGTGTGGCCTGGTGTGCGGCCTGGGCGGACTGGTGTGCGGCCTGGATTGTGTATGGCCAAGGAAGTCTTAGCGACTTGGTCATCTAGTACAGCAGCCTGAGTAGACTGTGTTTGGCGGTCTGTTGGCGGTGCTCAGCTTGATCTGCGGCCTTGTAGTTAGCCAGCTTTTGTGGTAATCGGGCGGATTGGTAGTTGTATCTGCGGTGTTGTGGCAGACTTGCTTTGCATCTGTGGAGTCCGTCTTTGTGGACTGGCTTTGGAGATGGGCTTTGGTTCTTGCCGAGCTATCTTTGATGCGTTGGATGGTTCACATCCTTGTGGCGGACTGTCGTGCTGATTGGCGGTTTAGGTCTTCTGTGTCCACCATGCTCACGCTAGTTACATGATAAGCTGTTGGACTTGGTCATTTTCTGTGACAAGTCCATGGTGTTCACAGTATCCGCAGAGTCTGCTGTTGATCGGGTGGACTGCCTGTTGGTCGTGGACTCGTGGCGGACTATGGCATTGTTGTCGAGCTGTGCGGACTGCCGCTTTGTCCACGTGCTATGCAGACTGATGCAATATGAGTTGCAGTTGTGTCCGTGTGTTGTGTTGAGTGGCGGACTGGCAATATATTTGCATTAAGCGGACTGCGTTGTACTTGTGTTGTGTGGGCTGGCTTTGTGTCCGCATGGTGTCAGACTGACTTTGACCTAGCACCTGATGGATTGAAGTCTGGCTAAGTCCTTGCGGACTTAGCGGAATGGGGTGTGTTAGCGTGCGGGCTGGGGTGGTGACTCTATTCAATATGGTGCAGACCACACTCCGCTCCTCGCCTATAAATAGACCCCCCGACACATCTACAGTAACTGAGTGAACAGTAAGTAGAGTCTTGGTTAAGTGTTGCAGTTTGGTTTTTCCTGTTCGCGCGGGTTGAAGAGAACTGTTTGTAGTTTGAAGGTTGCGCGGCTAACACTGAGGAGCCAGAAGTTTGGCTTTGACTACGGTCAGCATTAGTGAAGTTTACGGTTTCAATCAGCGGTCTCAGCAGGTCGCTTTTGTAAGACCCCCCCCCCCCCTCCTGGATATCAAAATACGGCACAAAGGGGGGTATTATGCCCGGAACAGCCGCCTTGCGGTAGCATTAACACACGGGCTAACCTGTACCACAAGACGCCTATTCCGCCGGCTACAACCAATATCAATATATACATGCCAACCCAACCATAATATACAAGAGAGAGAGAAGTAAAACCCACACTAAGCATATATGTCCAAATACATCAAATAAGAGAAGCTAAAACATGCTTCTGCAATATCAGAGTACAGCTATAAAAAGTTGCCCGAACGGGCTACATCAGAATCTCACAACACTCACATCTGTAACCGACGGTAACGACGGCACCGTCACTTTCGGCCCTGTCATCCTGGCCTGGCTGCCCTACTGCATGGTCTGCGACTGCTATACCTGCGAGGTGACCTCCTAAAAAGGAAGACGTAGCAACCGTTAGTCGAAAAGACTAAGTGGCTTCACATCGGCTCCCTCGACGACTCCTCAGCATCGGGCGGAGAAAAGAGCATGGGTACAAGTATATAAATAGTGTAATAGGTACAAGCAGGTGATAATGGTACAATAAGATTAATAGCATTTTATTCTAGCAGTTCTACATAAACGATAACAAACTATCAAGTACATGTGTGTACAGCAGAAATGTAACTTAACTTATAAGGATGCGCATACAAGCTTGTAAGTTAAGGATCGGGTTACATAAAAGTAACTCATCATATAATAGTGCCCATACAAACTTATACGATGAGGATCTTGTTGTGTAATGCTATGGAATGGTATGTATGCTATGTAATGACTCACCCATGATCACACCATGTAAACGCTATGTCAACATAGACTAGTAGTTTCCACTATTCGAGCAGGTAGCTAACCTCTCATGCATCAACCTCCATGGCAAGGCGGTGACTGTAGAGCGGGCATCTCTACTACTAGGCGGTTATCCACACTACTTCACATAGACCTCCATACGCCTCAACGCTAAGAACACAATAGCGGAGCCCATGCGTAGTATGGCCCAGCAGGGTCTCCGGTAGATGTGCACCGAGAACACAGCCCGAACTGGCCTGGTGTGACCCGGAAGGGGCCTAGGAAGAAAGCACGAGGACACATCCCAACCGTTCACTTGGCATGGAAGGGACCTCGGGACATGAACACCGAGGACACAGCCCAACCTCCCAATGTCTGACTGTCAACTCCCGTCGGTGTGACGATCGGCGAGCCCGTAGACCTGTTACACTATACTTAACCCATGATTACGACACCGCGTGTCAACTCACACTGCTTACAAATTCCACATCACTGTGGTATTGAAGGTGCTTTGGAAGTAAGCATGAGGACACAGACCAACCATCTATCTATACCACATCTCAACTCGAACCCAACTAGTGATGGTCAACACTGCACTTACATCCCTCCACAATACTACCCATAGGGAGACTACGCTCTAAGTATTGGACTACTAAATTTCATTCCAACCCTCAAATATACTCATGGCCATAGTTTATCTTTCTACATGTCATTCCAAATGATTTCAACATAATATAACATAATGCACATAAATAATAGTCTACCAATTTCTAACAAGTCACTTTATTCAGATAAGCTTGCTTCACAATTCAATTATATGAAAACCAATTAATAATCTTCATTATTCATCCAACTATGGTGGTTAACATAAAATAGTTCACCAAAATCTCGAGTTAAATTTGAAACATTAATTCCACCGAATCCAAATTCATATTATATAAAAACCCAGAATTTAAGTGCAGTATAAATCTGGACAACAAGTTCAACCTAAGATTCCCAAAGCTACAAGAAACCGGTGAAGACATGTAACCCCTTGATGGAAAGGTCTTTCCATGGGATACAACGTTTAAGTACAGACCACAATCCAGATTCAACAGTATCAAACTTGAAATCATCCTTGAAGTCCGCTGCGTATAGAACACATTTCTGCATGCAGGATTTATCGGATGTCATATTCATTCAGACTTTCCTGTGGATACAAACTTCGCCAGAAGTCGTGCAACCACTCGTTGAAAAGGTCTTTTCGAGGACTTCAACTTTTGTGTTTAGTCGACAGCCCAGGTCTGGCCATATCACATCTGAAAATGGCCAAGAAGATTACTGCGCGCAGAACACAGATTCTGCACTCATCTTAAAGAGGAATGAACGACATTTGTTCATCGTCCTCCTCAAGTCGGTATGTTGGAACACCCTATTACTAATTTGGGTCAGGATCACTATGTCTCTAGGAAACCAATGTTTGACCTCCTGTATAGCTCAAAAGGTCAATTAGAATTGAGTCTAAGGGTTAGAAGTCTAGGTTTGGAAGCTGCCCTCAAGATCAGGATTTTCTGTTTGGAGACTAAGTCAAATCGTCGAGCTCAGTACGACGATTCGTCGAACTCCGATCGACGATCGTCTAGCTCAACTTCGACAGATCGTCGAACTCCATTCGACGATCGCTGAGCTCAACTTCATCAGATCGTCGAACTCCATTCGACGATCGGTGAGCTCAGTTCGACGATCTTGACTCAGCTTTGGATCTCTATCTCTGAGCTCAGTTCGACGATCTTTGAGCTCAGATCGATGATATTTTGTTGTTGTATAAGTCCATATCGCTGAGCTCAGTCCGACGATAGCAGAGCTCAGTTCGACGTTTTCAGATAACTTCAAGGATTTTCTAGATTCAAATTCAAATCAGTTAAGAAGTTATTCTGCAATTAATTCTGAAGATTTCCTAGCCGTTTTCATTTATTTCTGAACCAAGTTTCAAGGGATTTTGAAGGAATATTTCTGTGGACTTTCCTCCAGAATAGATTTTGCAATTAATGCAGGCCAACGGCTATTCTTCTCAGAGAATGTTTTTCCATTCAGTACCAGAGAATAAAAGTGAAGAATTTTTGAATCTCTGAGAGAGACACATAGATTACAGAGATACATAGACAGACATCAGTAATCTTCAGAACAAGAACAAAATATTCTGTCTCAAAGAATTCTCAAGAACATACATCCAAGGAGATCAATTTTTAGATCTCTCTAGTTTTCAAGTGTTCAAGGCCAACATCTTTCAAGACTCCAGACATCCAACATTTCAGTTATTGCTGAAATCATCTATTGCTGTAGTTCAACTTTTGAAGGCCTATCACCCTATAGCAAAGCTTATTTTCCTGAAGATCTCAAGGACTCAGGGGGAGCTTTGACACCATCAATCCACATAGTCTTCTCAGGTGATCTGAGAAAGAGAAGACTTCCATCACTCTCTCACCCCCTCTCTGTAAAGGGTTTCTCAAACTCCCTTCAAAAGTTTGAACTTGGTTTTTGAGCACCTTGTCAAAAGCTCATTGGTGGCAAGACACCTGATCAAAAAATCTGATTTGGTTTTTGAGCACCTTATCAAAAGCTCATTGGTGCCCAGGACACCTGATCAACTCATCCTGCAGTGGATTCCTACCTAGGGTGGTAGAAGAGTGGATGTACCCAAGTTTAGGGGAACCACTATATTTCCTTGTGTCTTCTGGTTTTGCTTGTCTTTATTTTTGTTTCTGGCCTTGATTATTCTGTGATTAGTTTTTGATTAGTTTAGTTCTGTGATTAGATTTATTACTGCTTCCCTGCTCACTCATATTACAACAATTGTTGTAAAAAGTTTTAAAGCAAAATATACTCTATTCCCCCCCTCTAGAGTATATCAGATCTAGGTGCACTTTCAATTGGTATCAAAGCGAGGTTGGTTAAACATACCACACCTTGGTGGTTGCACAGGCTAACACCTGAACCCAAAGATCCCTAGTTAGATCTGCTTTTCTTCTGTATTTTATTATTAGATTTTGTTTTCACAAATCATGGCCCAAAACAAAGATTATACTAGCACCAGACCTCCAGTGTGCAATCTATCCAAGTTTGCACTTTGGAAAGCAAGGATCAGACTGTATATGAATTCTATTGACGAAGATATTTTTAACTCTGTTTTGATAGTGTGTCCAAGACCTCCAGAGAACTCAAATACAAATGTTGTTCCACCTCCATCAGGAACAGATGCTGACATCAAGAGATGGAAGGTAGCTGATGCCAAGGCTATGAACATCTTAGCCCAGACAATGTCTGATGACATATTTCAAAAGGTAGCTGAATGTAATTCAGCAAAGGAAATTTGGGACAAACTCTCTGAATTAGTCTCAGGCTCAGCTGATGAGAGAGAAGACATGAGATCCCACCTCATATCTCAATATGAGAATTTCAAGAAGGGAGAAACTGAGTCAGTGGGAGACATGTACAACAGGCTCAGTCTAATTGTCAGTGAACTCAGGACATTGGACAAAGAGATCTCACTAACTGAACTTAATGACAAAATTCTAATGTGCTTTCCCAGCACTTGGGATTCAAGAATCTGGACAATTACGGATGCCAGAAGTCTGAATAAGATCACCACTGAAGCTCTATTGGGTAAGCTCAAATCTTATGAGCTACTCATCAAGAATAGAGAAGAAGAACAGAAGGCTGCCTCACCAGCCACAAGAAAAGAGAAGACTATAGCCTTCAAGGCAACTGAAGATCAGCCTGAAGACAAAGTCACAGGCAATGATGAACTGCTCAGTCTGTTGGCCAAAAGATTTTACAAGATGGCCAGAAAGGACTTCAGAAGGAGATCATACAAGGAGCATGATAAGCCAAGGTATGACAAGTCCATTAATAATAATAAAGAAATTGTTTGCTTTGGTTGCAGGAAATCAGGGCACATAGTTCCTGACTGTCCAGAAAACAAAAACAAGGACAGAAGGGACAAGAAAGAAAGGAGAAAGACTCCAAGAGGAATGGCAATGACAAACCTTCATCAAGCAAAAACAAGCATACAAGAAAGGGGTTTGTTGCTGAATCCTGGAGTGAGACTGAAGAGGAGTCAGAAGCCTCATCCAGCTCTAGTGATGATGAAGATGATGCAGAAGAAAAAGAGTTCTGCATGATGGCAATCAATGCCTAACAACATAATTCAGAAGAAGAGGAGTCAGAGTCAGATTCAGAGACTCAACCTGAAAAAGATCAGGTAATCAGTTCTTTTGATTTTAATTCAGAGGACTTTAAATCTGAATTTAAAGCATTGTGTTTAGACCTGCTAAAATCTGAGAAAAAAATTATCTCTCTCAGAAATCATTTATCTGAACATAATACTTTAAAATCAGAAAACCTCAAACTCTCTCAGGAGTTGGAGTGTTGTAGGGAGCAGATAGCTTCACTGAAAAGTGAGCTGTTTGAGGCCAAGAAGCTTGAAGAATCCCTTAATGGGAGAAGCATCAAGCTGATGGACATCACAAACACAGTGAACTCCAGATTTAATAGTACACTGGGCTTGGGTGCTTCATCCAGCCAACCCATAGTTCTAACGACTCCAATCAAATTCATTTCTGACAAAGGAAAGGGAGTTGTAGAGGTAGCTAGGAAAAATTCTGATCTGCCCCAGAAAACTAAGTCCCAGCAGAAATCGTCGAACGGAGGTCGACGATCGCCAAACGGAGATCGACGATCGCCGAATGCAGATCGACGATCTCAGGCAAAATCATCGAACGCAGGTCGACGATCTCAAGTACCTGAACTCAGCCATAGTCGACCGTCGAACGGAGCTCGACGATCTGACCCAAGATCGTCGAACAGAGGTCAGAGCTCTGGAAATGTTTTCAAGGGCAAATCAAAATCCAATCCTAAGGGTCCTTCATCCCAAATCTTTAACCCTTATACTGAATGGATTATACCTCCAAGGAGATATCATCCTGAAGGATATAAGTGTCAACCTGGGATGTCTTTTATTTCAGAATTTAAAGGTTATCAACCTAGGCCCAATGTAAACTGGGTCGAAAACAAATGAATTATCTTATGTGCAGGTGAAGACCTATCCAACATCTAACCAGCAATGGTACTTGGATAGTGGGTGTTCTAAGCAGATGACAGGGAACAAGGACAACCTCACATCCTTTAGAGCCAAGCTTGGACCCAAAGTTATCTTTGGTGATTCAAACTTTGGACAGACTAAAGGATATGGTGCAGTCCAGATTGGATCAGTAACTTTCAAGAAGGTAGCTTATGTGGAAGGACTGAAGCACAACTTAATAAGCATCAGTCAGTTGTGTGATGAAGGCTATCAGGTGACCTTCAGCAAAGCATTATGCAAAATCAAGTCAGAGGACAACACAACTGTGTTGACAGGTAAAAGGAAAGATAACATCTATCTAGTAGATTTTCTTTCAACTGATGTAGATATTTGCCTGTTTAATTCTGTCTGTAGACCAAATATCTTATGGCATAAGAGACTAGTACACCTAAACCTTAGAACTATTGCTAGGCTATCCAAGGACAACCTTGTTAGGGGACTACCTTCTGGCCCCTACAAGAAGGAAGGACTCTGCAGGGCTTGTCAATTAGGCAAGCAAACTAAAAACAGCTTTAAGTCACTTAATAAGAGTGATTCACCTAGGATATTGTATCTGTTACACATGGATCTTTTTGGACCCATCACAGTACAAAGCCTAGGAGGGAAATCCTACACTTTAGTAGTTGTAGATGACTTCTCTAGATTCACTTAGGTGTTCTTTCTAAGGAAGAAGTCTGATAACTTTAAGTGTCTGACAGAGTTTTTTAAATGTATACAGATTGAGTTCAATACTCACATTGCCCTAATCAGAAGTGATCATGGGACAGAGTTTGATTCTCTTCTTATGCAAGAGTTCTGTTAGAGTGAAGGGATCAGGCATACTTTCTCAGCTCCTAGAACTTCTTAACAAAATGGGGTAGCTGAAAGGAAAAAATAGAACCCTTATTGAATCTGCCACTACATTGTTGTCAGATGCTCATCTACCTCTATCCTTTTGGGCAGAGGCAGTGAACACCTCCAACTATGTGCTGAATAGAAGTTTGATACATAAACTAAAGGGAAAGACTCCCTATGAATTACTCAAAGGGAAGAAACCTAAAGTTGATTATTTTAGAGTCTTTGGTTGTATTTATTATATACATAATAATGACAAGAAATATTTAGCAAAATTTCAAGCCAAAGCTGATGAAGGAGTGTTTCTGGGATACTCCATGATCAACAAGGCTTATAGGGTTTATAATAAATCATCTCTAAAAATTGAGGAATCTGTTCATATATCATTTGATGAATCTAACATGTCTTTCAAGGAGAAGATCCCTTCTACCATAGAACCCTTGCAGGAACATTCTCTAGTTGAAGACTTGAACAAGTTACAGGTTACCCAAAGGGATAAAAGCAGTGAAGATGAAGAAAGTGCTCAACATATTGAAGAACAACTTGAAGAGCCAGTTGTTGTACCATAAGAGGAAACAACAACACAGGTTGGTGAACAATCAACACCCCCTATTGATTTAGTAACATGAAGAGACCATCCAATTTCCCAAATAATTGGAGACATCTCAGCCGGTGTGTAAACCAGAAATCAGGTCAACCAAAACCTGTTGCACACCTGCTTCCTATCTCAAATTGAACCTCAGTCCATTCAAGATGCAGAGCAAGAGCCACACTGGATCATTGCAATGCAAGAAGAGCTGCATCAATTTGAGAGGAACAAAGTATGGGAACTAGTGCCAAAGCCTAAGGATCACTCCATTGTTGGAACAAAGTGGGTATTCAGAAACAAATTGGATGATCAAGGAGTAATTGTAAGAAACAAGGCAAGGCTAGTTGCTCAGGGATACTCTCAAGAAGAAGGAATAGACTACGACCAGACTTTTGCACCAGTTGCAAGATTGGAAGCCATCAGAATATTTTTAGCTTATACAGCACACAAAGGCTTCAAGGTATATCAGATGGATGTCAAAAGTGCATTTCTAAATGGAGACATCAAAGAAGAAGTATATGTCAGACAACCTCTAGGTTTTATCTCTCCAACTTATAATGATTATGTTTTTAGATTGAACAAAGCATTATATGGTCTCAAGCAAGCTCCTAGAGCATGGTATGAGACCCTAGCATGCTTTCTTTTTGAAAATGGTTTTATAAGTGGTAGAGTAGACAAAACTCTTTTCATTAGAACCCATAAGTCCCATACCCTACTAGTACAGATTTATGTAGACGATATTATTTTTGGTTCTACTGACTCCAAATTGTGCAGAAGGTTTTCCAACCTAATGCATTCTAAATTTGAAATGAGTAGCATGGGTGAGCTATCCTTCTTCCTAGGATTGCAAGTCAAGCAACATGCTAAAGGCATCTTTATTTCTCAAACCAAATATGCAAATGAATTGGTTAAGAAATTTGGCATGTCTGAAGCATCTTGTATGAAAACACCCATGCCTACTAATGCTGTATTGGATGCTGATGAACATGGGAAACCTATTGATCAGACAACATATAGAGCAATGATTGGCTCTTTACTGTATCTTACAGCTAGTAGACCAGATATAATGTTTGCTACATGTATATGTGCTAGGTTCCAAGTAAGCCCTAGAGAGTCACACCTAACACTAGTAAAGAGGATTCTCAGGTATGTTAAAAGTTATCAAAATCTAGGTCTCTGGTATCCAAAAGATTCAGCATTTGATTTAACTGGATTTTCTGATGCTGATTATGCTGGATGCAGAATTGACAGGAAAAGCACCAGTGGAACTTGTCAGTTCCTTGGTGACAGACTTGTCTCTTGGTTTTGTAAGAAACAGACTTCTGTGTCAACTTCAACTGCTGAAGCTGAATATATGGCTGCATGCAGTTGTTGCTCACAAATCTTATGGATTCAAAACCAACTCCTAGACTATGGCTACAACTTAGAGAGGTCTAAAATCTTTTGTGATAACACCAGGGCTATTTCTACAGCTCAAAATCCAGTCCTCCATAGTAGGACAAAACACATAGAGATTAGGCATCATTTCTTAAGGGATAATGTTGAAAAGAACAAAATTGAACTACAATATATCCAAACTGATTTACAAAGAGGAGATATTTTCACCAAGCCCTTGGATGAAAAGAAACACACCTTCTTCCTAAATCAGTTAGGAATGTTAGATGGAGGAAGTCTTAAATAATAATATCCAAGATTTTAAAACTTTAAAAATTGACCAAGACTAGGCAAACATCCTGATTTTTTTCTTAGTGTCTAGAGTCTTTCTGATCTCTGAATTGCGCTCGACGATTTTCCCCCAGATCGTTGAACGAAGATCGACGATATCTGAAATCGTCGACCTGAGTTCAACGTTTCTCAGATAGTAAGAACTATCTCTTCCGGTCAAAGATCGTCGAACGGCGCTCGACGATTTTGTTCTTTGAACGATCGTCGAACAGAGCTCGACGCTCTCCAATATCATCAAACGGAGATCGACGATGTTGAAGACTCTTCAGATTCCTTTAGAAGCCTCGATCGTCGAACTGAGTTCAACGATCTTTCCAATTCTGCGTCGAACCCTAATATAAAATTCATTTTTCGCTGTCGTTCTCCTTTGCGCTTTCGATTTCTCTGCAAGAACTTTCTTTCCCTCCAAACAGTTCTGCACTTGGTCGTTTTGTTTGTTGAATTTTTGCAGGTACCCATGGCTGTGTCTGTTGCTGTTCTCGCCGCCATGAAGTTTGATGCTGGCTTCGACATCGACATGGAATCCTTTAGCATAACCGACCAGGCTTTTCAGGATATCTTGGGGTTATTCAAAGAGCAGAACCTTACAGCAATCATGACTACAAGGATCAAGCTTGCATCTGATGAGATTAAGGAATGGGTCTACACTGCCCACAATCAGGACAACTCCACCCTTGTTGGGTCAATTTCTGGCACTCAGGTACCCTTGACCCCAGAAATTTTAACAGAGGTTTTTGAGTTAAGAAATGGTGGAGATACTGCTGACTTGTCTGTAGAAGAGTATATTGAATTTCTTGCCAGAATGGGTCATTCTGAGGCCAACCCTAGCAAGCTCTTGAAAAAGAACCTTTCTGTGGAATACAGATTCCTGGCAGATGTAGTTGGGAAAGTGCTACTAGCTAAGCACTCTGCTCATGATACAATCTCAAGGTATCAACTCTGCCTCATGGGAGCCCTAGTAGACAGGAAGAATTTGAAAGTGGGAGAAGTCTTCTTTGACCTTATTAAGAAGAAGATAAACAAAAGTTTTGTAAACTTTGGAAGAATCTTAGGGGTGTTTCTGCAGCATAGGTGCCCTGCTTTGCTGGTCTCTTCTGGAATCCATATCAATGCATCCAAGAGACTGCCTTGTGCCCTGTTTGGTAAATGGGACAGACAAATCATCAAACCCAGCAGGCCCTCCTCCAGCACTCCTTCAGGCACAAGGACTCTCAGAGTCACTTCCCCACAGGTCTCTGCCCCTACAGATGACCTGCCTGCTGATGTTGCCTCTCCTCCTCCTCCAATTCCCTCTCTTCCCATACCATCTACCATTCCAACTCCTTCCACCATCATCATCTCCAGCCCCTCTCCAACATCTACACCATCTCTAGTACCTACTCTTCCACTCACAGAAGAACAATTCCATCCATTATTCTCCTACCCTCAACCAGATGCTACATCATCACCCTCCATTCCATCCTTCACCCTCATTGAAGATTCCTTTATGGATGATTCACCATCCTCTCCTCCTGAGCAACCCTCATCCTCAACTTCCTATCAAGATCTTCTGCAACAAATCATTGACCAACCCACATTCACCCCATCTATCTCCATCCCACTGTCCTCCATATCCACCTTACCCACACCTCAGCCATCTCTTCCCCCATTCACCAGCTCTCCACTACCATCACCAACAGCTGCTCCTCCATCTTCTACCTCTGCTCCAGTCACCCTTGAGCAAGTAGACATTCCAGCCCTTGCTGACAGGTTGTATGAATTGCTAGCCCCAGGCTCTCTCTTCTTTTGGAGACCTCCTTGGCTCCATTACACCTGTCAGTGGCAGATCTCTCTGCCAGGCTCTCATCTCTTTTCCCTCAGGCAGCCCCTTCTGCAGTGTGCCTTGATCCAGCCATGTCTGAATCTAGGCAGGGGGAGATGCCCTATAAAGTGAGTCTGCCTGCTGCTGCTATTGCTGCTATTTCTGTGAGCCTGTCTGCTACTGCTGCTGTGACTCAAGATCACATTCCTCCTGCTGCAGTCTTTGCAATAGACCTCGGGTCTTTGCTTTCAAACTTTGATCAGTTATATTTCAGCTGTCTGCTAGAGATAATTGCTGTCCAGCCCCCAGAGGATCTGTCCAAGGCCCTTGTGCCATTCTCTTGCTGTGACCCCAGTATCATCACCTCTTTTGTGCACTCAGTATATGCTGCTACTTCTTCTGATGAAAGCATTGTTGTTGTTTCTGATGTTGCTGCCCCTACTGCTGCTGAAAATTTTGATACTGCTGCTGATATTTCTGTTACTGCTGATGAACCAACTTCTAAGGAAATCCTTACGACAGAGGCACCTGAGTTTGAGCCTTCTGCATTTTCTGATGATATTTTTACTGTTGATGTTGCTGTTAGTGAAACTGTTGCTGCTGCTGTTACCTCTCCAGAAACTGTTGTTGCTGCTGATGTTACTGTTTTTATCTCTACTGCTACTGCCTCAACCTCTGCTGCTACACCCTCTGCTGCCTCATCTGTTTCCATACAGCTCAAGAAAGATCTGATGAAGAAAATTGATGCCCTTAATGATGATCAGAGTTCTGAAAGTGATGAGTACAGAACAGACTCTGATGATTCTTCTACTACCATTGACAGGAAAAGAAAGGCAAGGAGCAAAGCCATGAAGAGAGTACCTCCTGCCAAGGTCAAAGATAACAATGATATTCCATACTACATTCTTCATGATTGCCCTATCACTGAGCACTGGATGCAGTACTCTAAGAATCAACTAAAAGCAATGAAAAAGAAGAGGAAATATGAAAAGGGTTCTTCATAATTCCAACACTCTCATCCTCCTCCACCACCTCCTCCTGATGCAGGTGCAGGTGGAAGTTCTGCTGCTCAACCACCTGCTAGAAGCCAAGGCCCCTATCAGCCTCATGCTAGATCCTACCATAGGGGAAGCCAATCCAGGGATTCTCAATGTAGGAGAGGAGGATACAGAGGCAACCAAAGAGATTTCCAGGTCTACTCCAAAGGATACTCAAGGCAACACCCATACTCCAGGGAAGGCCAAATTTCAACTGATACCACATCTGGTACTTTTCCCTATAAATTAAAGGAAATTGTGTCCTCCAGGCCTCCTCAGGACAATCCTTCTAACAGATATGAGCCACCAGTACCTTTTGAGGACCCTGAGAACAATCCAGCTGCTTGGACTGCAAGGATGAAAAAACTTGCTGCACTGGATCAGATCAAAAAGGCTAAAGAGCAAGAAAGAGATTCCTCTAATATCTCAACAATGTCTGAATAGAGAAAGAAAGAGCTAGAAAGATATGCATCAAGCAAATTTTTTGATTCTGACAGGTACATGGAACTGCATCCTGAAGCTGTGGTTCCCAGGCCTAAACATCAAACATCTTTAGGTGCAGCAGATGACACTAGATCAAAGAAGGAAGCCCTCAATCCCAACAGAGAAATCAAACTTGTTAAGGGCAAGGAAAAGAAATGACAATGTAAGGTGACAATCTCTGTGATTTCTGATTATTATCTTGGATGATATATATATATCTCTGTGGTTCTGCTTGTCCATCTTTTCTTTTTGTCTTTCTGTATTGCTGCTTGTATGTTGTTAATTAAATTTTTTTTCCAAAGTCTGTAAATAGTAATCCTAACCCAAATAGGGGGAGATTGTTGGAACACCATATTACTAATTTGGGTCAGGATCACTATGTCTCTAGGAAACCAATGGTTGACCTCCTGTATAGCTCAAAAGGTCAATTAGAATTGAGTCTAAGGGTTAGAAGTCTAGGTTTGGAAGCTGCCCTCAAGATCAGGATTTTCTGTTTGGAGACTAAGTCATATCGTCGAGCTCAGCAAGACGATTCGTCAAACTCCGATCGACGATCGTCTAGCTCAACTTCGACAAATCGTCGAACTCCATTCGACGATTGTTGAGCTCAACTTCATCATATCGTCGAACTCCATTCGACGATCGGTGAGCTCAGTTCGACGATCTTGACTCAGCTTTGGATCTCTATCTCTGAGCTCAGTTCGACGATCTTTGAGCTCAGATCGACGATATTTTGCTGCTGTATAAGTCCATATCGCTGAGCTCAGTCCGACGATAGCAGAGCTCAGTTCGACATTTTCAGATAACTTCAAGGATGTTTCTAGATTCAAATTCAAATCAGTTAAGGAGTTATTCTGCAATTAATTCTGAAGATTTCCTAGCCATTTTCATTTATTTCTGGACCAAGTTTCAAGGGATTTTCAAGGAATATTTCTGTGGACTTTCCTCCAGAAGAGATTTTGCAATTAATGCAGGCCAACAGCTATTCTTCTCAGAGAATGTTTTTCCATTCAGTACCAGAGAATAAAAGTGAAGAATTTTTGAATCTCTGAGGGAGACACACAGATTACGGAGATACATAGACAGACATCAGTAATCTTCAGAACAAGAACAAAATATTCTGTCTCAAAGAATTCTCAAGAACACACATCCAAGGGGATCAATCTTCAGATCTCTCTAGTTTTCAAGTGTTCAAGGCCAACATCTTTCAAGACTCCAGACATCCAATATTTCAGTTATTGCTGAAATCATCTATTGCTGGAGTTCAACGTTTGAAGGCCTATAACCCTACAGCAAAGCTTCTTTTCCTGAAGATCTCAAGGACACAGGGGGAGCTTTGACACCATCAATCCACATAGTCTTCTCAGATGATCTGAGAAAGAGAAGACTTCCATCACTCTCTCACCCCCTCTCTGTAAAGGGTTTCTCAAACTCCCTTCAAAAGTTTGAACTTGGTTTTTGAGCACCTTGTCAAAAGCTCATTGGTGGCAAGACACCTGATCAAAAAATCTGATTTGGTTTTTGAGCACCTTATCAAAAGCTCATTGGTGCCCAGGACACCTGATCAACTCATCCTGCAGTGGATTCCTACCTAGGGTGGTAGAAGAGTGGATGTACCCAAGTTTAGGGGAACCACTATATTTCCTTATGTCTTCTGGTTTTGCTTGTCTTTATTTTTGTTTCTGGCCTTGATTATTCTGTGATTAGTTTTTGATTAGTTTAGTTCTGTGATTAGATTTATTACTGCTTCCTTGCTCACTCATATTACAACAATTGTTGTAAAAAGTTTTAAAGTACCATATACTCTATTCACCCCCCTCTAGAGTATATCAGATCTAGCTGCACTTTCACGGTCTTCCAGAATCACACCAGAAGTTCCTCGTCCCTTATTCACCCTCATGAGGCCATGATTCTTCACGAAACCATACCCCATCTTCACATTGAGGGTTGGAGAGGTTGAAGACACAACTAGCCTTGGAGCACAAGCCCTAGAACGACCTCTTCCTAGAGAAATCACCATCTCACTAGTCTAGACTCATTTGAGTCGACATCTCACCTAAATATCTACAGATCTAGCACCAAGGAAGAGGGGAGGAAGCTAACCTCATTTCCGGTGTTTCCATTATTTCCGGCCATAGAACGTGTAACTCTTCTCGATGGCATCTTCTCCTTCACGGCGGCGGTGGATCTCCTCCTCTAGAATTAGCTACAACAACTTCCTTCTCTCAACAGGAGTTTCTCTCAGAAAATAGGGGATGAAATGAGCACGAAAATGGCTAGGGTTTTCACTTCCCTTTATATATGAAAAGTGACACGGGTAGGGACACGCACATGTCCTTATCCGTGTCCTGCTTGGGCGAAACGACAATGACGGTTTCCGTGTCGGTTCAAAACTCGACATGGGTAGGGACACGCCCGTATCCCGATCCGTGTCCACATGACACGGTCATGTTCCCTGGCTGTGTCCTTCTCTGGATATATTTCGACAAACTCAACTCGACACAACGGCACACAGGTATGGATACGCCCGTGTCGCTACCCGTGTCATACAATTCGTCGATCTCGACACGTAGTTCGTCGATCTCGACATGCTCTGTCAAGTGTAACTCGCCACACATAGGTAAGGACACGTCTGTGTCGCTACTCGTGTCATACGATGTCGACACACCACGTCGATCTCGACACGCCTCGTCGAGTTCAACTCGACGCACAAGCACATGTATAGGGACACGCCGGTGTCTCTACCCGTGTCACTCCCGTGTCACTACCCGTGTCCTTCTCTGGACATACTCGAGTCTTCGACTCGAGAGCTGGCCACTCCCACACGGGTAGGGAGACGCCCGTGTCTCTACCCGTGTCCTATGCTTGACTGATATCTCCTCCTCTTCACATGTGCTGCCTAGTTGTCAGCACTCCCCCTAAAACCAAGTCAGCTCTCCTGACTCAAAAACACACACGAGGGGCCTAGTGCGATTCGGGACGTTACAAATCGTATAAACAAAATAAAAGATTTCATCCCCGAAATCAGGCTTAGGCTATGGGGAGAAAAGCATAATAGAAAATATAATATTCTTTTAAATAAAATTACCTTGAGCAAACAACTTCGGGTAGTGTTTTTGCATCAAATCCATCAGCTCCCATGTATATTCCTCCTTCCCATGATTAGTCCATAGCACCTTCACCAAGGGGACACTTTTGCGGCGCAACATTCTTGTCTCGTTATCTACGATCTACATTGGTTCTAGTCGCATAGACCTATCTGACGCCACAGTACCATCAGTTGCGGGGATGTATTGATCGGGCTGTAACAACGCCTTCCGAAGCAACGACACATGGAACACGTCGTGAAGGTTCTCTATCTTGGACGGTAACTCCAACCGATAGGCCAACATGCCAATCCTTTCCAATATAATATAAGGCCCAACATACCTTGGCTGAGCTTTTTCGCACCACGCACACGTGACACTCCATGCATCGGTCGTATTTTCAGGAACACCTTATCACCCACTTGAAACTCCACCATCCGGTGCCTTGCATTATAATACTTCGCCTACCGACTTTGAGCCTCCAACATGTGACCACGTATCAGTCTAACCGCCGCATCGCTATCATCAATATTTTCAACACCCAAAGCCTTCAGGTCTTCATCTTGCACCCAAGACAAGGGGGTTCTACACCTTCTTCCATAAAGAGCTTCATGAGGAGCCTTGCCGATACTAGCCTAGTGGCTGTTGTTGTAGGAGAATTCTACCAACGATAAGAGCCTTTCCCACGGCTCTCCTCTATACCACACACATAATCTCAACAAATCTTCCATTGTCCGGATGGTCCTTTCAGATTGCCCGTCCGTCTGAGGATGAAATGTGGTGCTGAAGGTAAGGCGCAACCCAATTATGCCTGTACCGCATTCCACTCCTTGGAGGTAAACTGACCATCATGATCAGACACGATTGTCTTAGACACGCCATGATACCATTTGAATTGCTGCACAAAGAGGCATACTAAGACATCCACATGAGCCTCTTTCTTCATTGGGATAAACCGGGCTACTTTCGTCAGGCCATCAACTATCACCCACAATGAATCATTTCCTGAGCATGAGCGAGGTAACCCATGGACAAAGTCCATGGATATATCCTTAAACTTCCACTCGAGGATGGGCAATGATTGTAGCAAACCACCGTGACTCTTGCATTCTGCCTTCACCCTTTGACAAGCTTCGCAATGTGTAACAAAATATCGAACATCCTTTTTAATTCCCGGCCAACACATGGTCTTCCATAAGCCAGCGTACATCTTAGCAATGCCTGGTGCACTGAATTTTGAGAGCAATGAGCCTCTCTCAAGATATCGTCCCGGATTTTACCGCCTTTGGGAATGTTGAGCCGGCCACGAAAATAAACGAGGCCGTCTTTTAGCGTATACTCATTCGTAGTCCCATCTTTGATTGGCTTGATTGTCGGGTCCAGAGCCGCATCCATTCCTTGCTCCACTCTGATTCGGTCCCGGATATCACAAACTATGCTCATGCTTGCCAAATACTCCGTATATTCTGCCGAAGGAGCCTTAAATATCAATGTAATATTCATCGCCTCAATCATCCGAGCCAACTCCATACTCATCAACCGAGATTCTGGGCTAGAACCTGGTACCTTTATACTCAATGCATCGGCCACCGAGTTCTCCTTTCCGGGGTGGAAGTTCATGGTGAACTCATAATCGCATAGAAATTCTAACCATCGCTGTTGTCTTAAGTTCAACTCCTTCTGAGTATGAACGTACTTCAAGTTTTTGTGATCTACAAAGATCCCACAGTGGACGCCATATAGATAATGCCTCCAGTCCTTTAAGGCGAACACCACTACTCCCAGCTCCAAATCGTGAACCGGGTAATTGATTTCATGTTTCTTCAGTTGTCTTGAAGCATAAGAAATCACGTGTCTGTGCTGCATCAATACCGCTCCCATCCCTTGATATGACGCGTCAGTGTAGACATGAAATCCTTCCTTCCCAGATGGAAGTACTTGGATGGGGGCGGAGGTAAGTCTATCCTTCAGCTCTTGGAACACCGCTTCGCACTGGGGTGTCCACTCAAATGGCACACCTTTCTTAGTCAAGGAAGTAAGAGGAAGAGAAATCTTTGAAAATCCTTTTACGAACTTGCGGTAGTACCCGACAAGTCCAAGGAAGCTCCGCACATCGGCCGCCGACTTAAGGGAAACCACTCCTTCACGGCTCGCACTGTAAGACCCCCCCTCCCCGTATCCCAAAACACGACACGAAGGGGGAGTCTTATGCCCGGAACAGCCGCCTTGCGGTAGCATTAGCACACGGGCTAACCTGTACCACAAGACGCCTATTCCGCCGGCTACAACAATATCAATAATTCATGCCAACCCAACCAATAAATAAGCAAGAGAAGTCAAATCCACACTAAGTTATGATGTCCAAATACAACAATAAAGAGAAGCTAAAACATGCTTCTACAATATATTAGAGTACAGCTAAACAATGCCCAAACGGGCTACATCAGAGTAAGCAAAACACTAACATCGGTAACAGAAGGTATCGACGGCACCGTCACGTCAGGCCCTGTCGTCCTGGCCTGGCTGTCCTGCTGCGTAGTCTGCGGCTGCTCTACCTGCGGCGTGACCTCCTAAAAAGGAAGACGTAGCAACCGTTAGTCGAAACGACTAAGTGGTTTCACATCCGCTCCCCCGGCGACTCCTCGGCACCGGGCGGAGAAAGAGAAACAAGGGCGCAATATATATCAGTAAGTATAAAAGTACAATCAGGTGACAAGGTACATGAGTATCAATGTATAACTAGCAGTTCTACAAAAGCTATCAATATGTAAACTAACAATTCTACAAGAGCCATCAAGGTATAATAACAAGTGTAAGAAAGCTTCAGCAGGAAAGTAACTTAACTTATAAGAATGCCCATACAAACTTATAAGTTAAGGATCGGGTTACATAAAGTAACTCATCGTATAAGAGTGCCCATACAAACTTATACGATGAGGATCTTGTTGTGCAATGATATGAAATGCTATGAATGCTATGCAATGACTCACCCATGCACACCCATGCAATTGCTATGTCGACACAGATTGTAGTTCCCACTTTTCGAGCAGGTAGCTAACCTCTCAGGCATCAGCCGCCGTGGCCAGGCGGTGACAGTAGAACGGGCACTTCTACTACTAGGCGGGTATCACACTACTTCACCTAGGCCTCTGTACGCCTCAACGCTAAGAACACAACAGCGGAGCCCATGCGTACTATGGCCCAGCGGGGTCTTGGGTAGATGTGCACCAAGAACACAGCCCGAACTGGCCTTGCGTGACCCGGAAGGGGCCTCGGAAGAAAGCACGAGGACACAGCCCAACCGTTCACATGGCCGGAGGGGCCTCGGGACGTGAACACCGAGGACACAGCCCAAACCGACCAAGTCTAACTGTCAACTCCCGTCGGTGTGACGACTGGCGAGCCCGTAGACCTGCCACACTATCCTTAACCCGGGATTACGACACCGCGTGTCGACTCACACCACATGCAAACACCATATCAACACAACATGGAAGGGGCCTCGGAAGTAAACACGAGGGCACAGCCCAACCATCCATCCGCACCCTATCTCAACACAACCAAAACAAGTGGCGGTCAACACCGCACTTACGAACTTACACAATACTACCCGTAGGGAGACAACGCTCTAAGTATTGGTCCACTAGACTCATTTCATTAGTCAAACATATCCATGGCCATGGTCTATTCATCTATATGACTTCCCAAATGATGACAATGTAAAATAACGTAATGCGCATATAAGATCTATCACATCATCCTTTTTAGTAATATCATAACTTAAACATGAAGTGTACCATATTCAATCTTTCAATTCCTACCAGTTCAATTCTTTTAAACAAGTTTGTTTCACAATTTGGTAATATGAAATATGATTAATAAGATACTTCAATCACACAACAAATGATTAATCATAAGGGTTCATCCAAGGCAAGTATCTTGCATTAATAATTTCACCGAAACAAAATCCATTTTTCCATTAAGCCCAGAATTTAGGCGCAGGTTGAATCTGGTCAGCAACTTCGACCGGAGATTCCCGAGGCTACAGGAATCCGGTGAAGTCGTGTAACCCCTAGATGGAAAGGTATTTCCATGGACTACATCTTTCATATTCAGAGCTCAACCCAGATTTGACATTATCCTACTTGAAATCGGACTTGAAGTCCGCTGCGTACAGAACACAGTTTCTGCATGCAGGATTTGTAAAACCCCATTTTCGTTTAGACTTTCCCGTGGCTACAGACATCACCTGAAGTCGTGCAACCACTCGTTGGAAAGGTATTTCCAAGGGCTTCAACTTTCGTGTTTAGCCAAAAGCCCAGATCTGGCCTTATCCATAGGGAAAATGGCCTAGAAGATCGCTGCGCGCAGAATACAGATTCTGCGCGCATCTTAAAGGAAAATGAACGTCATAGGTTCGTCTTCCTCCTCAAGCGATCGTTTCTAAATTTTCCAGAAATATTCTCCTCCCTTATTCAACCTCAAAGGCCATAAACTCCTCACGAGACCATCCACCCATCGTCATATTGAAGATAAGGGGAAGGGTTGAAGAGATCTAAAGTCTAGAACACAAGTTCTAACATGACCTAACCTAGAGATCTTCTCCTCTCCATCAAGACTCTCTTGAGTCGATGTCTCTCCTAAGGCATAACTATAGATCTAGCACCAAGGGAGAGGGTAGGAAACTCACGTTGGCTCCAGCGGTACCACCATTTCTCGCCATGGATCGCGTAGTTCTCCTCGGCGGCATCTTCTCTTTCACGGCGATGGCGGATCTCCTTCGGTAGGACTTGCTCCTGCAGTTTTCCCTCTCACAGGAGTTCTCACTGGAAATAGGGGATGAAAAGAGCATGAAAACGGCTAGGGTTTTCTGTCCCTTATATAAATAAAATATGACACGGGTAGGGACACGGCCGTGTCCGTACCCGTGTCCCGCTTCCGCGAAACGGCCGTGGCGGTTTCCATGTCGATTCAATGCTTGACACGGGTAGGGACACGCCCGTGTCCCGACCCGTGTTCACATGACACGGCCGTGTGCCTGGCCGTGTCATTGGCCGTGTACTTCTCGGGTTGCATCTCGACACTTCTCGTCGAGCTCAACTCGACGCACACGGGTAGGGACACGGCCGTGTCACTACCCGTGTCCCTTGGTGTCGACACAGCTCGACGATCTCGACACGGGCGTCGAGCTCAACTCGACGCACACGGGTAGGCACACGGCCGTGTCCCTACCCGTGTCCCTAGGTGTCGACACAGCTCGACGATCTCGACACGGGTCGTCGAGCTCAACTCGACGCACACGGGTAGGCACACGGCCGTGTCCCTACCCGTGTCCCTAGGTGTCGACATAGCTCGACGATCTCGACACGGGTCGTCGAGCTCAACTCGACGCACACGGGTAGGCACACGGCCGTGTCCCTACCCGTGTCACTTCCTTTTTACACTGATTCTCCACTTCTCCACAAGTGCAGTCCAATTCCCTGCACTCTCAGGACTCAAGTCAACCCTCCTGACTCAAAACACACACACTAGGGGCCTAGAGCGATTCGGGACGTTACAAATCCTATAAACAAAATAAAAGATTTCGTCCCCGAAATCAGGCTTAGGTTGTGGGGAGAAGTGTATAACAGGAAATTTAACATATGCTTTTAAATAAAATTACCTTGAGCAAACAACTCCGGGTAGCGTTGCCGCATTAAATCCATTGGCTCCCAAGTGTACTCCTCCTTCCCATGATTCATCCATTGCACCTTCACTAAGGGAACACTTTTGCGGCGTAATGTTCTTGTCTCGCTGTCAACAATTCGTACCGGCTCTAGTCGCACAGTCCTATCTGATGCCACCGCACCATCAGTAGTGGGAATATACTGGTCGGGCCGCAACAGTGCTTTTCGAAGCGACGATACATGGAACACGTCGTGAAGATTTTCCAGTTCCGGTGGTAACTCCAACCGATAGGCCAACGGGCCAATCCTTTCCAATATAGTATAAGGCCCAACATACCTCGGGCTGAGCTTTTTCACTCCACGCACCGCGAAACTCCATGCATCGGCCGAATCTTAAGGAACACTTTTTCGCCCACTTGGAACTCCACCATCCGGTGCTTTTTATTGTAATACTTCGCCTGTCGACTTTGAGCCTCCAACATGCGATCCCGTATCAATCTGACCGCCGCATCAGTATCATCTATGTATTCGTTTCCCAATGCCTTCGGATCTTCATCTTGTACCCAAGACAAGGGAGTCCTGCACCTTCTTCCATAAAGGGCTTCATGGGGCGCCATGCCGATGCTCGCCTGATGGCTATTATTATAGGAGAATTCCACTAGTGGCAAGAGCCTTTCCCATGGCTCTCCTCTGTCCAACACACATAACCTCAATAAATCCTCCAGTGTTCTGATGGTCCGCTCTGACTGCCCGTCCGTCTGTGGATGAAATGCGGTACTAAAGGTTAGGCGTGAGCCCAAATACGCCTGTACCGCCTTCCACTCATTGGATGTAAACCGACCATCCCGATCTGAAACAATTGTCTTGGGCACGCCATGATACCGTACAAATTGCTCCACAAAAAGGCGTACCAAAGCATCCACGTGTGCTTCCTTCTTCATTGGAATGAACCGGGCCACCTTTGTCAGTCGATCCACAATAACCCATACTGAATCATTCCCGGAGCGGGAACGAGGTAACCCATGAACAAAGTCCATGGAGATATCCTCGAACTTCCATTCGGGGATGGGCAATGACTGCAACAAACCACCGGGACTCCTGCATTCAGCCTTCACTCTTTGGCAAGCTTCGCAATGTGTAACATAGTAGCGGACATCCTTCTTCATTCCCGGCCAACACATGGTCTTCCGCAGTCCGGCGTACATCTTAGCAATACCCGGATGCACTGAATATTGAGAGGAATGCGCCTCTCTCAATATATCTTCCCGAATTTTGCCGCCCTTGGGAATATAGAGTCGGCCACGAAAATAAATGAGGCCGTCTTTGAGTATGTACTCATCGGTGGTCCCATCTTCAATTGCCTTGATTGCCGGGGCCAAGGCCGCATCCATTCCTTGCTCCACCCGAATCCGGTCTCGGATATCACAAACTATGCTCATGTTGGCCAAATACTCCGCATACTCTGCCGAAGGATCCTTGAATACTAGAGTAATTTCCATCTCCTCGATCATCCGAGCCAACTCCATGCTCATCAGCCGAGACTCTGGGCTAGAGCCTGGCACTTTTCTACTTAAGGCATCGGCTACCGAGTTCGCTTTCCCGGGGTGGTAGTTCATGGTGAACTCGTAGTCGCATAGAAATTCCAACCACCGCCGTTGCCTCAGGTTCAACTCCTTCTGAGTGTGAACATACTTCAAGTTTTTGTGATCGGAAAAGATCTCGCAGTGCACGCCATATAAATAATGCCTCCAGACTTTCAAAGCGAACACCACTGCTCCCAACTCCAAATCATGAACCGGGTAATTAATTTCATGTTTCTTTAACTGCCTTGAAGCATATGCGATCACGTGCCCATGCTGCATCAATACCGCTCCCATCCCTTGATATGAAGCGTCCGTGTAAACTTGAAATCCTTCCTTCCCCGACGGAAGTGCAAGGATGGGGGCGGAGGTAAGCCTATCCTTCAGCTCTTGAAATGCCGCTTCACATTGAGGTGTCCACTCAAATGGCACTCCCTTCTTCGTCAAGGAGGTAAGAGGAAGGGCAATCTTGGAGAATCCTTTCACGAACTTGCGGTAGTACCCAGCAAGTCCAAGAAAGCTTCGTACATCAGCCGCCGACTTCAAGGGCGACCACTCCTTCACGGCTCGCACCTTCGCTGGATCCACCGCTAATCCTGCTCCACTGATCACATGCCCCAAGAAGGCTACCTCCTTAAGCCAGAATTCACACTTGCTAAACTTGGCATACAAGGCATGCTCCTTCAATTTCTTCAAAACCAAGGTCAGGTGCTCGACATGCTCCTCCTCCGTCTTTGAGTAGACCAAGATGTCGTCGATGAAAACAATGACGAAGATGTCCAAATACGGTTCAAACACCTTGTTCATCAAGCTCATGAAGGCCGAAGGGGCATTTGTGAGCCCAAACGGCATTACTGTGAACTCATACAAACCATATCTCGAACTGAAGGCCGTTTTCTGGATGTCCCCTTCTTGTATCCTCAACTGATAGTATCCGGAGCGCAAATCCAATTTAGAAAACCAATGTGCTCCCACTAGTTGATCGAACAACTCATCGATCCGCGATAGTGGGTAAGTGTTCCGCACCGTCAATCGATTGAGTTCCCGATAATCTATGCACAATCGCAGTGTTCCATCCTTCTTCTTCACGAACAGCACAGGGGCTCCCCATGGTGATGAACTGGGGCGAACGAACCCTGAATCCACCAGTTCCTGCAATTGAACTCTAAACTCCGCGAGTTCTTTCGGAGCCATTCTGTACGGAGCCTTGGATACAGGCTTGGCACCTGGTACTAGATTGATCTGGAAGTCAACCTCTCTATGCGGAGGTAATCCTGGTAGCTTCTCAGGAAATACCTCAGGAAAATCCCGCACTACCCGTACATCCTTTAATTCCAACGCTGCTTCCTTCAACTCGAACCAGATCATGAAGACCTCATCCCCCTTCATATGAGCCTTTACAGCCTGAATAGAAGATAATATCATATGTGGCGCGAAGCCAATACCTTGGAAGATGACGTCAGAGTCTCCATGCCTCAAATAGATCCGCTTCTCCGCGCAGTCGATCCTCGCGAAGTGCCAGTCCAGCCATGCCATGCCCAAAATGATGTCAAACTCCGGCATCCTCAGAACCGTGGCCGGCGTATCAAAGGCCTTCCCATCAATAAATAACTCCAACTCGCACTTGGCGGTTGCGATCATCTCCGAGCCGTCCGGAAGGCGTACACGTCGGGCTATGCCAGTGAAGTACTGTACATCCCCCATGTCTTTTATGAAATCCTCGGACACAAAGGAGTGTGAGGCACCGGTATCGAACAGCGCATAGGCTGTCTTCCCGCCAATAATCACGGTGCCTAAGTACCAACAACCAAAACTTATTGCTAGTGGCTAGTAAGTTCTAATCAATTCAAGTTAGACCATGCAAATATGTAAATAAATTAAATCATACCTGCAATCACATCTTGTGGGTTCCGTTCCTGCGCCATGTCAAGCGCGTACACCTGATCCCGGGCTGGTCCGGGGTTTCCTCTTGGCGGTCCTCGTCCTCGACCGCGCATATATCCTCGCCCTCGTGGAGCTGCTGGAGGGAGAGCAGGAGGGAGAGCAGGAGGGAGAGCAGGAGGGGCGTTCCCATATAGTTGCGGGCAAAAACGCCGGATGTGGCCCGGCTGGTTGCATTCAAAGCACACCAGACCACGCCGCCCTTCCGGTTGTTGGAATCGCTGAGGCTGTGGGGGTGGAGGCAACGCAGGCGGCTGCGGAACTGGATGCTCCACCCTATAGTTTCGGTGGACACGCCCTCCACCTCTTTGATAACCTCTTCCTCCTCTGAAGTCCCGTCTCCTTCTATTACTTGGGCCGGCTTCCATCACGTCCTCCGCAGGCCTCTTGCTACATCCCATGTGGTCTGCCTCCAATCTTTTCGCCATATCAATGATCTCCGCCAAGCTACCATCCGCTATAAACAAAAGGGACTGCCTTAGGGGATCTCGCAGCCCTTTATAGAAGCGCTTGGCATAACCTCTGTCATCCAACTCATAAGAATCTGCAAACCTTGCGAGATGCTGAAATTCCCGCTGGTATTCTGTAACCGACTTTGATCCCTGCTTTAGTAGAAGGAACCTCTGCTCAAGCTCATCTCGGGCCGAAGTAGGGATAAAGTGCTCCAAGAAAACACCCGAGAATTCATTCCAACTTATCTCCGTGTAGATCCGGCCTTGGAAGGTAGAGCCCATGAGGGACTTCCACCACCTCTTCGCATGTAAGTCCAAGACGGACACTGCCAATGTCACTGCCATGTTGGCTGGGCAACGGATACCGGCCAACAACTCCTGTATCGTGTCTAGCCATTCCTCTGTACGTACGGCTGACTCCGTCCCAAGGTAGACGGGAGGGGAGAGAGCCCGGAAGGTGCTCAGCCAGTTGGAGCTCGGGGCCTGTTGTTGCACCGGAGCCTGCTGAGCCTTAAAAGCATCCAGAATGGCGGTGAGCGTCTGCCCCAACTCAGACTGTTGGAACTGAGTGGGTATGGGAGGGGTAAGAGTACCCCCCATCGGCTCAACATGCAGTGGAACCTACACATACACGACAAATTTGTGGTCAGGTTGGCTAAACTTAAGGTCAAAGTTAGACAACTTTATGTGAATTACATATGGGCACACCACTGCTTCCGCTAAGTCAGTTTGTCCCCAAACTGACTAACCAAACAGGGGTGGCACCATTGTTGAATGACTTCTTAGTTGAGGATCGTGGCAAACTGATACCATTTGTAAGACCCCCCCTCCCCGGATCCCAAAACACGACACGAAGGGGGAGTCTTATGCCCGGAACAGCCGCCTTGCGGTAGCATTAGCACACGGGCTAACCTGTACCACAAGACGCCTATTCCGCCGGCTACAACAATATCAATAATTCATGCCAACCCAACCAATAAATAAGCAAGAGAAGTCAAATCCACACTAAGTTATGATGTCCAAATACAACAATAAAGAGAAGCTAAAACATGCTTCTACAATATATCAGAGTACAGCTAAACAATGCCCAAACGGGCTACATCAGAGTAAGCAAAACACTAACATCGGTAACAGACGGTATCGACGGCACCGTCACGTCAGGCCCTGTCGTCCTGGCCTGGCTGTCCTGCTGCGTAGTCTGCGGCTGCTCTACCTGCGGCGTGACCTCCTAAAAAGGAAGACGTAGCAACCGTTAGTCGAAACGACTAAGTGGTTTCACATCCGCTCCCCCGGCGACTCCTCGGCACCGGGCGGAGAAAGAGAAACAAGGGCGCAATATATATCAGTAAGTATAAAAGTACAATCAGGTGACAAGGTACATGAGTATCAATGTATAACTAGCAGTTCTACAAAAGCTATCAATATGTAAACTAACAATTCTACAAGAGCCATCAAGGTATAATAACAAGTGTAAGAAAGCTTCAGCAGGAAAGTAACTTAACTTATAAGAATGCCCATATAAACTTATAAGTTAAGGATCGGGTTACATAAAGTAACTCATCGTATAAGAGTGCCCATACAAACTTATACGATGAGGATCTTGTTGTGCAATGATATGAAATGCTATGAATGCTATGCAATGACTCACCCATGCACACCCATGCAATTGCTATGTCGACACAGATTGTAGTTCCCACTTTTCGAGCAGGTAGCTAACCTCTCAGGCATCAGCCGCCGTGGCCAGGCGGTGACAGTAGAACGGGCACTTCTACTACTAGGCGGGTATCACACTACTTCACCTAGGCCTCCGTACGCCTCAACGCTAAGAACACAACAGCGGAGCCCATGCGTACTATGGCCCAGCGGGGTCTTGGGTAGATGTGCACCAAGAACACAGCCCGAACTGGCCTTGCGTGTCCCGGAAGGGGCCTCGGAAGAAAGCACGAGGACACAGCCCAACCGTTCACATGGCTGGAGGGGCCTCGGGACGTGAACACCGAGGACACAGCCCAAACCGACCAAGTATAACTGTCAACTCCCGTCGGTGTGACGACTGGCGAGCCCGTAGACCTGCCACACTATCCTTAACTCGGGATTACGACACCGCATGTCGACTCACACCACATGCAAACACCATATCAACACAACATGGAAGGGGCCTCGGAAGTAAACACGAGGGCACAGCCCAACCATCCATCCGCACCCTATCTCAACACAACCAAAACAAGTGGCGGTCAACACCGCACTTACGAACTTACACAATACTACCCGTAGGGAGACAACGCTCTAAGTATTGGTCCACTAGACTCATTTCATTAGTCAAACATATCCATGGCCATGGTCTATTCATCTATATGACTTCCCAAATGATGACAATGTAAAATAACGTAATGCGCATATAAGATCTATCACATCATCCTTTTTAGTAATATCATAACTTAAACATGAAGTGTACCATATTCAATCTTTCAATTCCTACCAGTTCAATTCTTTTAAACAAGTTTGTTTCACAATTTGGTAATATGAAATATGATTAATAAGATACTTCAATCACACAACAAATGATTAATCATAAGGGTTCATCCAAGGCAAGTATCTTGCATTAATAATTTCACCGAAACAAAATCCATTTTTCCATTAAGCCCAGAATTTAGGCGCAGGTTGAATCTGGTCAGCAACTTCGACCGGAGATTCCCGAGGCTACAGGAATCCGGTGAAGTCGTGTAACCCCTCGATGGAAAGGTATTTCCATGGACTACATCTTTCATATTCAGAGCTCAACCCAGATTTGACATTATCCTACTTGAAATCGGACTTGAAGTACGCTGCGTACAGAACACAGTTTCTGCATGCAGGATTTGTAAAACCCCATTTTCGTTTAGACTTTCCCGTGGCTACAGACATCACCTGAAGTCGTTCAACCACTCGTTGGAAAGGTATTTCCAAGGGCTTCAACTTTCGTGTTTAGCTGAAAGCCCAGATCTGGCCTTATCCATAGGGAAAATGGCCTAGAAGATCGCTGCGCGCAGAATACAGATTCTGCGCGCATCTTAAAGGAAAATGAACGGCATAGGTTCGTCTTCCTCCTCAAGCGATCGTTTCTAAATTTTCCAGAAATATTCTCCTCCCTTATTCAACCTCAAAGGCCATAAACTCCTCACGAGACCATCCACCCATCGTCATATTGAAGATAAGGGGAAGGGTTGAAGAGATCTAAAGTCTAGAACACAAGTTCTAACATGACCTAACCTAGAGATCTTCTCCTCTCCATCAAGACTCTCTTGAGTCGATGTCTCTCCTAAGGCATAACTATAGATCTAGCACCAAGGGAGAGGGTAGGAAACTCACGTTGGCTCCAGCGGTACCACCATTTCTCGCCATGGATCGCGTAGTTCTCCTCGGCGGCATCTTCTCTTTCACGGCGATGGCGGATCTCCTTCGGTAGGACTTGCTCCTGCAGTTTTCCCTCTCACAGGAGTTCTCACTGGAAATAGGGGATGAAAAGAGCATGAAAACGGCTAGGGTTTTCTGTCCCTTATATAAATAAAATATGACACGGGTAGGGACACGGCCGTGTCCGTACCCGTGTCCCGCTTCCGCGAAACGGCCGTGGCGGTTTCCATGTCGATTCAATGCTTGACACGGGTAGGGACACGCCCGTGTCCCGACCCGTGTTCACATGACACGGCCGTGTGCCTGGCCGTGTCATTGGCCGTGTACTTCTCGGGTTGCATCTCGACACTTCTCGTCGAGCTCAACTCGACGCACACGGGTAGGGACACGGCCGTGTCACTACCCGTGTCCCTTGGTGTCGACACAGCTCGACGATCTCGACACGGGTGTCGAGCTCAACTCGACGCACACGGGTAGGCACACGGCCGTGTCCCTACCCGTGTCCCTAGGTGTCGACACAGCTCGACGATCTCGACACGGGTCGTCGAGCTCAACTCGACGCACACGGGTAGGCACACGGCCGTGTCCCTACCCGTGTCCCTAGGTGTCGACACAGCTCGACGATCTCGACACGGGTCGTCGAGCTCAACTCGACGCACACGGGTAGGCACACGGCCGTGTCCCTACCCGTGTCACTTCCTTTTTACACTGATTCTCCACTTCTTCACAAGTGCAGTCCAATTCCCTGCACTCTCAGGACTCAAGTCAACCCTCCTGACTCAAAACACACACACTAGGGGCCTAGAGCGATTCGGGACGTTACACGCACCTTGGCCGGATCCACCGCTAGTCCTGCTCCACTGATCACATGCCCCAATAAAGTAACCTCTTTAAGCTAGAATTTACACTTGCTAAACTTGGCGAACAAGGCGTGCTCTTTTAATTTCTTCAATACCAAGGTCAAGTGCTCAACATGCTCCTCCTCCGTCTTTGAGTAGACCAAGATGTCGTCAATGAAAACAATGACGAAGACATCCAAATAAGGTTCAAACACTTTGTTCATCAGGCTCAAGAAGGCCAAAGGGGCATTTGTGAACCCAAACGACATTACCGTGAACTCGTACAGTCCATATCTTGAACTAAAGGCCCTTTTTTGGATGCCACCTTCTTGTATTCTCAACTGATAATACCCTGAGCGCAAGTCCAGCTTAGAAAACCAATGCGCTCCCACTAGTTGATCGAATAACTCGTTGATCTGAGGTAGCAGATAAGTGTTCCGCACCGTCAGCCGATTGAGTTCTCGATATTCTATGCACAAACACAGGGTTCTGTCCTTCTTCTTCATGAACAATACAGGGGCTCCCCAGGGTGACGAACTGGGGTGAACGAACCGTGACTCCAACAGTTCTTGCAGTTGAACTCTAAACTCCGCGAGTTCCTTCGGGGCCATTCGGTAAGGGGCCTTGGATGCCGGCTTGGCACCCGGTACTAGATTAATCTGGAAGTCAACCTCTCTATTCAGGGGTAATCCTGGAAGTTTCTCAAGAAATACCTCGGAGAAGTCCCGTACTACCCGTATGTCTTTTATATCCAATGTTATCTCCTTCAACTCAAACCAGATCATGAAGAATTCATACCCCTTCATATGGGCTTTTACTGTCTGAACTGAAGATCGCAACATGCGAGGTGCGACAAGCTAATACCTTGGAAGATGACATCGGAGTCCCCATGTCTCAAGTAGATTCATTTCTCTGCACAGTCAATCCTTGCAAAGTGCCAGTCCAACCACGCCATGCCCAAAATGATGTCAAACTCCGGCATTCTCAAGGCTGTGGCAGGTGTATCGAAGGCCTTTCCTTCAATAAATATCTCGAACTCGTACTTAGCGGTTGCAATCATCTCCAAGCCGTCTGGTAGGCCCACTCGTCGGGCTATACTAGTAAAGTATTGTACGCCCTCCAAGTCCTTAATGTAGTCCTCAGACACAGAGGAGTGTGAGGCACCGGTATCGAACAGCACATAGGCAGTCTTCCCGCCAACTATCACGGTGCCTAAGTAACAATAACCAAAACGTATTGCTAGGTGTCTAGTATGTCTCAAGCAACTTCAAGTTAAATAATGAAAACATGATAATTACTTAAATCATACCTGCAATCACATCTTGGGGATTCCATTCTTGCGCCATGTCCAATATGTACACTTGATCCCGAGCAGGCTCGGGGTTTCCTCCTCGCGGTCCTCGTCCTCGACCATGCATGTAACCCTGCCCCCGCGGAGCTGCCGGAGGGGGAGCAGGACAGACATTACCAAACAACCGCGGGCAGAAACTACGAATGTGGCCCGGCTGGTTGCATTCAAAACACACCATACCACGACGACCTTCATGTTGCTGAAAGTTTTGAGGCTGAGGCGGTAGAGACAATGCAGGCGGCTGTGGAACCGGATGCTCCACCATAAAGTCTCGGTGGAAACATCCTCCACCTCTTTGATGTCCCCTTCCTCCTCTGAAGTCCTGCCTCCTTCTATTTCTTGGACCAGCTTCCATCACATCTTCCACAGGCCTCTTACCACTACTCAAGTGATACGCCTACAATCACTTCTCCATGTCGATAATCTACGCCAAGCAAGCTTCCGCTATAAACAAAAGGGCCTGCCTTAGGGGATCTTGCATCCCTTTGTAGAAGCGATTAGCGTATCCTCAATCATCCAGGTCATATGAGTCCGCGAACCTTGGGAGATACTGGAACTCTCGCTGGTATTCCGTAACCGATTTTGATCCCTGCTTCAGTAGTAGAAACCTCTGCTCGAGCTCATCTCGAGCCGATGTAGGAATGAAGTGCTCGAAGAAGACACCCGAGAACTCGCTCCAACTTATCTCGGTATACACTCGTCCTTGGAACGTGGAGCCCATGAGTGACTTCCACCACCTCTTCGCATGCATATCCAAGACGGACACTTCCAACGATACAACTATGTTGGCCGGGCAACGGATCCCCGCCAATAGCTCTTGGACCGTGTCAAGCCATTCCTCCATGCGTATGGCCGACTCCATCCCGAGGTAGGCGGGAGTGGAGAGAGCCCGAAAGGTGCTCAGCCAGTTAGAACCCAGAGCCTGTTGTTGAACCGGATACTGCTGCGCCCTAAAGGCATCCAGAATGGCCGTGAGCATCTGCCCCAACTCGGATTGTTGAAACTGAGTGGGTATGGAAGGGGCAGGAGTGCGCCCCATCGGCTCAGCGTGTACTGTAATATACACATAAAACACAAACGTATGGACATATTGTCTAATCTTGAGGTCAAAATTGGACAACTTAGTGTGAATTATATATGGGCACACCACTGCTTCCGCTAAGTCAGTTAGCCCGCAAACTGACTAATCGAATGGGGGTGGTACCATTATTGAATGACTTCTTTAGTTGTGGATCGTGGCAAATTGATACCATTTGTAAGACCCCCCCCCCCCCCCCCGGATCTCAAAACACGGCACGAAGGGGGGTCTTATGCCCGGAACAGCCGCCTTGCGGTAGCATTAGTACACGGGGTAACCTGTACCACAAGAAGTCTATTCCACCGGCTACAACCAATATCAATATATACATGCCAACCTAACCATAATATAAAAGAGAGAGAGAGAGGTCAAATCCACACTAAGCATATACGTCCAAATACATCATATAAGAGAAGCTAAAATATGCTTCTGCAATATCAGAGTACAGCTATAAAAAGTTTCCCAAACAGGCTACATCAGAATCTCACAACAGGCCCTGTCATCCTGGCCTGGCTACCCTACTGCATGGTCTGTAGCTGCTCTACCTGTGGGGTGACCTCCTAGAAAGGAAGACGTAGCAACCGCTAGTCGAAAAGACTAAGTGGCTTCACATCCGCTCCCCCGGCGACTCCTCGGCACAGGGCGGAAAAAAGAGCAAGGGTACAAGTATATAAATAGTGTAATAGGTACAAGTAGGTGGTAATGGTAAAATAAGATCAATAGCATTTTATTCTAGCAGTTCTACATAAACGATAACAAACTATCAAGTACATGTGTCTACAGCAGTAAAGTAACTTAACTTATAAGGATGCCTATACAAGCTTGTAAGTTAAGGATCAGGTTATATAAAAGTAACTCATCGTATAGGAGTGCCCATACAAACTTATACGATGAGGATCTTGTTGTGCAATGCTATGGAATGATATGTATTCTATGCAATGACTAACCCATGATCACAACATGCAAACGCTATGTCAACATAGACTAGTAGTTCTCACTATTCGAGCAGGTAGCTAACCTCTTAGGCATCAACCGCCGTGGCCAGGCGGTGATAGTAGAGCGGGCATCTCTACTACTAGGTGGGTATCCATACTACTTCAACTAGGCCTCCGTATGCCTCAATGCTATGAACACAACAGAGGAGCCCATGCGTACTATGGCCCAGCGGGGTCTCGGGTAGATGTGCACCGAGAACACAGCCCGAACTGGCCTGGTGTGATCCGGAAGGGGCCTCAGAAGAAAGCACGAGGAAATAGCCCAACCGTTCACTTGGCATGGAAGGGGCCTCGGGATGTGAACACCGAGGACACAGCCCAACCTCCCAAAGTCTAACTATCAACTACCGTCGGTGTGACGATCTGCGAGCCCGTAGACCTGCCACACTATCCTTAACCCAGGATTACGACACCATGTGTCGACTCACACTGCATGAAAATTCCACATCACTGTGGTATGGAAGGGGCCTCGGTAGTAAGCACGAGGACACAGCCCAACCATCCATCTATACCTCATCTCAACTCGAACACAACTAGTGACAGTCAACACCGCACTTACATCCCTCCACAATACTACCCGTAGGGAGACTACGCTCTAAGTATTGGACTACTAAATTTTATTCCAACCCTCAAATATACACATGGCCATAGTTTATCTTTATATATGTCATTCCAAATGATTTCAACATAATATAACATAATGCGCATAAATAATAGTCTACCAATTTCTAACAAGTCACTTTGTTCAAATAAGCTTGCTTCACAATTCAGTTATATGAAAACCAATTAGTAATCTTCATCATTCATAGCCCTACGGTGGTTAACATAAAATAGTTCACCAAAATCTTGAGTTAAATTTGCAACATTAATTCTACTGAATTCAAATTCATATTATATAAAAACCTAGAATTTAAGTGCATAATAAATCTGGACAGCAAGTTCGACCGGAGATTCCCGAAGGTACAGGAAACCGGTGAAGACATGTAACCCCTCGTTGGAAAGGTCTTTCCATGGATACAACCTTTATGTTCAGACCACAACCCAGATTCAATAGCATCAAACTTGAAATCAGCCTTGAAATCCGCTGCGTACAGAACACAATTTTTGCATGCAGGATTTATCAGACGTCATATTCGTTCAGACTTTCCCATGGCTACAAACTTTGCCAGAAGTCATGCAACCACTCGTTGGAAAGGTCTTTTCGAGGACTTCAACTTTCGTGTTTAGTTAACAGCCCAGATCTGGCCATATCACATCTGAAAATGGGCAAAATATTACTGCGCATAGAACACAAATTCTGCACGCATCTTAAAGAGGAATGAACGTCATCGGTTCATCTTCCTCCTCAAGTCGATCTTCCAAAATCACACCAAAAGTTCCTCCTCCCTATTCACCCTCATGAGGCCATGATTATTCACGAAACCATCCCCCATCTTCACATTAAAGGTTGGAGAGGTTGAAGACAGAACTAGCCTTAGAGCACAAGCCCTAGAACGGCCTCTCCCTAGAGAAATCACCATCTCAATAGTCTAGACTCTTTTGAGTCGACATCTCACCTAGATATCTATAGATCTAGCACCAAGGTAGATGGGAGGAAGCTCACCTCATTTCCGGTGTTTCCACTATTTCCAGCCATGGATCGTGTAACTCTTCTCGGTGGCATCTTCTCCTTCACGGCGGCGGCGGATCTCCTCCTCGAGAATTAGCTACAGCAACTTCCTTCTCTCAACAAGAGTTTCTCTCAGAAAATAGGGGCTTAAATGAGCATGAGAACGGCTAGGGTTTTCACTTCCCTTTATATATGAAAAGTGACATGGGTAGGGACACGCCCGTGTCCTTACTCTTTTCTTGCTTAGGCGAAACGACAACGACGGTTTTCGTGTCGGTTCAAAACTCGACATGGCTAGGGACACACCCGTGTCCCGACCCGTGTCCACATGACACGGTCGTGTTCCGTAGCCGTGTCCTTCTCTGGATACATTTCGACAAACTCAACTCGACACAACGACACACGGGTAGGGACACGCCAGTGTCACTACTCGTGTCATATAATTCGTCGATCTCGACATGTAGTTCGTCGATCTTGACACGCTCTGTCGAGTGTAACTTGACACATACAGGTAGGGACACGCCCGTGTCGCTACCCATGTCATACGATGTCGACACACCTTATCGATGTCGACATGCCTCGTCGATCTCAACTTGATGCACAGGCACACGGGTAGGGACACGCCCATGTCTCTACCCGTGTCACTTCACATGGGTAGTGACACGCCCGTGTCACTACCTGTGTCCTTCTCTGGACATACTCGAGTCTTCGACTCGAGAGCTGGCCACTACGACACGGTTAGGGAAACGCCTGTGTATCTACCTGTGTCCTATGCTTGACTGATTTCTCCTCCTCTTCACATGTGATTCCCAGTTGTCAGCACTCCCCCCTGAACCCAAGTCAGCTCTCCTAACTCAAAAACATGCACGAGGGGCCTAGTGCGATTCGGGACGTTACAGCTTATGCGGCTTGTCAGTTTATCTACTTCATCTTTTCCACGTTCAATAACCTATCAGCCGGACTCGGGCGGGTAGGCGGTTGTTCTTCAGTTCAGCAGCAGCTTATAATAGTCAGCAAATAACGGCATGTCTACGGGACCTCGCGGTCTCGGCAGACTCCGTGTTCTATTCGGCTTCTAGCAGCAACAGTAGTTCGAGCGGCCTTGGCGACTTTGGCGGATTGGGCAGTCTCGGCGGTCTCCAGTTCTGTCCGCTCGAATTGTTTTACTTGTAAATTTTTTTGTGTACCTGTGTACTGGCGAAATCATGTCTCGCCATGTATACCTCACTTTGTAAAGAAGAAATAAATATATGATCTGCTTGCCCCTGTGATTGTTTTGGGTTGTTGAGCTTGTTTTCCTGGTTTCTGCATGATCAAGGTGTGATATTAATAGTTCTGAGGATATTAATTTGGCGTTAGACTATCTCGTTGACCAATTTGAGAAAATTCAACATGGTATCAAAGCAAGGTTCAGTTGCTTGAGTGGTGATCAACTTGTGTTGTTGCACTGTGCTTCTGAAAGCTTAACCAAGGTTGCTGCAATGGATGGGAACTATGCTTGAGGTCTAGGTATTGAACTCTTGACCAGACTAACTTTAAGAAGTGGAAGTCGTGCATGAAGAGTTTTATTCTTTGCGAGGATCTATGGGAGGTTGTCGGTGGTGACGACAGACATGAAGTTACTACTACATTTGGGACGGCTGAGCAGGTGAGAGTCTGGAGGAAAACTAACGAAAAGGCTGAGTTTACCCTCAAGAGGGCTGTTTCAACAGAGCTGTTTGATCACATCATAGGATGTGAGTCGGCTGCTGATATTTGGACAACTATTGATGGGTTGTTCAACAAGAAGAATATGTTGAGGCTATAGTTCCTAGAGAATGAGTTGGCTAGGACAACTCAAGGAGACCTGACCATCTCGAAGTTCTTTCTGAAGATGAAGAGCTTGTGTGTTGAGATATCAGTGCTTGATCCTGATGAGCCTATCTCTGAGGCCAAGTTGAAAAGGCATATTATCTGCGGCTTACGGAAGGAATATGTTGCCTTTGTAACCTCTGTTCATGGCTGGGCAAATCAGCCATCTCTGCTGGAGCTTGAGAACCTTCTTGCTTCGCAGGAAAGTTTGGACAGACAGATGGCAGGAGTGACTATATCTGAAGGAGGTCATGAAGCGCTGTTCACAGGCAAGAAGAAGAAGAGATGGGAAGGAAAGAAGAAGAACACTACTGCTGAAAATTAGCCTTCAACTTCTAATCAGACAGAGAGGAGCATTGTTCCTAAGAAGGATTATAAGAAGAACTTGAAGTGCTACAGGTGTCATCAGCGTGGACACTTCAAGCATGACTGCAAGGTCAAACTGCAACCTGAGTATGTTGCAGGCAAGGAGGAATCATGCTCTAACACTGAGGAAGCTAGATGGAGCAGAGCTTTCATGACGGGCACTTGTGTCCGTGCTTTGTCCGCTTTCGACTTCAACGATGAGTGGATCGTGGACTCTAGGTGTGGTCATCACCACACCGGAGACAAGTCGAAGTTATCCTCATTGCAAGCTTACTTAGGTAACAAAGCTATCATTACTACTGATAATACTGTTTATGCAGTAGAGAAGGAAGGGGTCGTGTCCTTGGGTAGTGATAAGGTGCCAATCAAGTTAAGGAGTGTGTATCATGTGTCGAGCATAAAGAAGAACCTCTTCTCTGTGACCAATGCGGTAGGCGCAGGTTATCACATTCTATTTGGGCCAACAGAAGTGAAGTTCCTTCGCAACGTATCAGCGGTAAAGGCTGATGTTGCTCATGTTGGGAGGAGAGTTAAGAACTTGTTTGTTCTTACAACAAAGTCTTACGTTGATTGGATGAGGGCTAATGATAGCGCTGATATATGGCACAGGTGGATGAGGCATGTATGAATGGATAAGTTGAAAGCTATGGCAAAAAGGAGCCTTGTGAGAGGCATGCCTAAGCTATCATCCTTCGGCGATCGTCACGTTTATGCGGGTTGTTAGTACCATAAGGCTCATTGCCTTCCGTTTGATAAATCGCAAACAACGAGCAAGAGACCAATGGAGTGTATCCATGGTGACTTGATGGGACCAACCGTCACTGCTAGCCTTGGTGGGAGCAGATACATGCTCAATTTGATTGATGACTACTCAAGGTATAATTGGGTTTATTTCTTGAAGGAGAAGTCGGAAGCTTTCCGATTGTTTGTGGAGTTCAAGAAGCTAGTGGAGGGCCGGCTTGGCTTGCGAATCAAGAAGTTTTGATCAGACAACGGTGGTGAGTTTGTTTCCTTTAAGTTTTCTAACTTCTGCAAGAAGAACGGGATCCAAAGTGAGCTTACTTGTCCTCATACTCCACAGCAAAATGGAGAAGCGGAGCGGAAGATCCATCATTTTACGGAAACCTGCAAGTGTTGGCTTCATGCGAAAGACATTCCTTGGTCCTTCTGGGCAAAGGGGATGTCTTGTGCTTCTTATGACATCAATCAGATGCCGCTCAGTCCGATCAACATGAAGTCTCCTTTTGAGATGTTGTTGAAGGAGAAGCCAAACGTGGAACACCTTCGGGTGTTTGGATCAACTTACTATGTGCATATCCCGGATGCTTCAAGGACAAAGCTTGATGCAAAGGCAAGGAAGCTTGTTTTTCTTGACTATGATGAGCGGAAGAAGGGATGGAAATGCATGAATCCTGTGATGAAGAAGATTGTTGTATCAAAAGATGTGGTCTTTGGTGAACTGACGTCGTATGGAGGAGGCTCGGTTAAGCTATCAGAGAGTAAAGTTGATGAAGAGCAGAAGGTGGCTGTTGAAATTCTAGAAAAAGAGCTTGTTGTATCACCAGCAGCTTATGTTGCTTCAAGATCTGGGGCAGAGGGTTCTGGTTCAGGAAGTAGGGGGAGCATTACTCAAAGTGTGCCGAGAATGGAGTTGAGCCTGAAGAAGCAACAGAGGTGGTGAGCAAGGAGCAGCCTCTTCGGAGATCAAAGAGTTTTGTGATGCCACAAGCTCGATACTGTGATGGGAATGCAGTGAGTTTTGTCTCCTACTTCTTTGCAGGTCCTCTGGATGTGCGAGCGCCTGAAAACTTCAATGAAGCCACTAGATTCAAGGAGTTGGAAGATGCCATGAAGGAGGAGATTGCTGCTCTCAAAAAGAATGAAACCTGGTACTTTGTGCCCAAGGTTGATGGCATTACTCCAGTGACTTACAAGTGGGTGTACAAGTTGAAGAAGAAGGCTGATGGGAGCATTGATAGATACAAAGCTCAAATTTTTGCTCGAGGATTCTCACAACAGTATGTATAGGAGTATGAGGGGACATTTAGTCCAGTTGCAAAGTTTACTTCGGTTCGGGTGGTGATTGCCTTGGCTGCCTGCAAGGGATGGACGATGTGGAAGCTTGATGTGAAGAACGCTTTTCTTTATGGAGAGATTGATAAGGACATCTTCATGGATCAACCACTTAGTTTCGTTTTTGAACTTCATCCGGACTATGTCTGCAAGATCAGGAAGGCTCTCTATGGGTTGAAGCAGGCTCCAAGAGCCTGGTATGGGAAGATAGTAGAATATCTCCAATTCTGTAGATACCTGACTTGCAACTCAGATTCAAGCTTGTTCATCAAGAAGAAGGGGGAGCTTCAAGTCTTGGTCCTGTTGTATATTTATGATATAATCATCACAGGTAATTCAGAGGAGGAGGTAGCTAGGCTCAGGGCTAAGCTAGCTATTCGCTTCGAGATAAAAGACTTGGGAGAGCTTCATCACTTTCTTGGTCTCAAAGTGGAGAGGAAGGACAGCAGGATATTAATCTGCCAGAAAGGATATGTGGATCGTATTGTGAATCGATTCAGCATGAGTAAAGGGAAGTATTCCACTACCCCTCTAGATCATATGTTGAAGCTTCGACGAGATGAAGGAAGGATTCTTCCTGATCTCTTGGTGTTCAGAGCTCTAGTGGGGAGCTTGATCTACTTGACGATTACAAGGCCAAACATTGCTTATGCTGTTAGCCGAGTAAGTCAGTTTATGGCTGAGCCATGGAAGTCTCATTTGGTAGCGACAAAGAATATTTTGAAGTATGTCAATGCGACTTCTGATATGGGACTCTACTATAAAAGGGACACATGCTTTTTTTGCTTGGATACACGGATGCTGATTATGGTTGTGACTCGGATGATCGAAGATCAACTTCAGGTTATGTTTTCATTTGTGGATCAGCTTGCATCTCATGGTATAGCAAGAAGCAGGATTCAGTGTTTGTCTCTACTACGGAGGCAGAGTACAATGCTTCGACCTTGGCTGCTCGGTAAGACATCAGGCTGAGGAGGCTTATAGAGGATGTTCATGAGGAACTTCAAGGTCCTACTTTGCTCTGAGGTGACAATGAGAGTGCTCTCAAACTGGTGAACAATCCATTGTGTAATGTAAGGACCAAGCATATTGAGATCAAGCACCACTTCATAAGGGAGAAGGTGTTGGAGGGATCTCTTATGGTCAGGTATGTTCGGAGTGAAGACAATCTTGCTGACATCTTCATGAAGCCGCTGTTGAAGGGGTCATTTCAACGGTTACGAGGCTTACTAGGATTGATCACCACTTCTAACTTCAAGGGGGTGTTGAAGTTTGTGAAGTGAAAGTGGGTGGAGCAAACCGGGCGGTCTGAGCGGTCTGAGTCCGCGGCCTAGGCGGACTGAAGGTTGCGGCCTGGGTGACCTGGCCTGGTTGGGCTTGCTGGCTTCGCTGTTCTTGTGTAGCGGCATATGCGTCCTGTGTTTGCAGCCTGGGTGACCTGGTCTGGTTAGTATTGGTGGCTTGGCTATTCTTTTAGAGATGCCTGTGCGGCCAGGTGTGCGGCCAGGTGTGCAGCCTGGGCAGACTGGTTTGCGGCCTGGATAGTGTATGGCCAAGGAAGTCTTAGCAACTTGGGCATCTAGTGGAGCAGCCTTAGCGGACTGTGTTTGGAGGTCTGTTGGCCGTGCTCAGCTTGATCTGCGGCCTTGCAGTTAGACAGCTTTTGTGGTGTATTGGTATTTGTATCCGCGGTGTTGTGGCAGACTTGCTTTGCGTCGTGGAGTCCGTTTTTGCGGACTTACTTTGGAGATGGGCTTTGGTTCTTGCCGAGCTCTCCATGATGCGTTGGATGGTTCATATCCTTGTGGCGGACTGTATTGCTAATTGCCGGTCTGGGTCTTCTGTGTCTGTCATGCTCGCATCAGTTGCTTGATAAGCTACTGGACTTGGTCATTTTCTGTGACAAGTCCATGGTGTTCGCAGTGTCCGCTGTTGATCAGGCGAACTGCCTGTTGGTCGTGGACTCGTGGTGGACTGTGGCGTTATTGTCGAGCTGTACGGACTGCCGCTTTGTCTGCGTGCTATGCGGGCTGATGCAGCATGAGTTGCGGCTATGTCCGCATACGGTGTTAAGTGGCGGACTGGCACTATGCTTCCGTTGGGCGGACTGGCGCTGTGCTTGTGTTGTGTGGGCTAGCTTTGTGTCTGCATGGTGGCGGACTGACTTTAACCTGATGCCTGAAGAATTGAAGTCTGGCCAAGTCATTACGTACTTGGCGGACTGGGATGTGTTAGCGCGCGGGCTGGTGTGGTGACTCTATTCACTAGGGTGGTGACCACACTCCTCACCTTGCCTATAAATATACTCCCCCGCCCCATCTACAGTAACTGAGTGAATAGTAAGTTGAGTCTTTGTTAAGTGTTGTGGTATGGTTCTTCCTGTCCGCGCGGGTTGAAGAGAACTGTTTGCTATTTGTAGGTTGCGCGGCTAACACTGAGGAGCCAGAAATTTGGCTTCGACTGCGGTCAACATCAGTGAAGTTTGCAGTTTCAATCGGCGGTCTCAGCAGGTCGCTTCTGGGGCTTGTCAGGTTCTCTGCTTCAGCTTTCCAAGTTCAATAACCTGTCTGCCTTACTTACGCGGGTATGCAGTCTATTCTTCAGTTCAGTAGTAGCTTGTAGCAGTCAGCGAATAATGGCGTGTCCGCACGACCTCGGGGTCTCGGCGGACTCCGTGTTCTATTCGGCTTCTAGCAGCAGCAACACTTCGGGCGGCCTCAGTGAATTTGGCGGACTGGGCAGTCTCGACGGTCTCCAGTTCTCTCAGCTCGAATTATTTTACTTGTAATTTTTTCTGTATGCCTTTGTACTGGCAAAATCATGTCTCGCTATGTATACCTCGCTCTGTAAAGAAGAAATAAATATATGATCTGCTTGCCTGTATGGTTGCTTTTGGTTGTTGAGCTTGTTTTCCTGGTTTCCGTATGATCGAGGTGTGATCTTGATAGTTCTGAGGATATTAATTTGGCGTTAGACTATCTCGTTGACCACTTTGAGAAAATTCAACACAGATATTCTTCTATGTATGTCTGTATCTCTTCTCTGTATGTCACTGCTATGTTGTTGTCTGTCACTACTGGTCTGAAAAGAGAAAATCTCTTTTTTATTCTGCTGTCAAAGTTCTCCTTTTAAATTTGAATTCCAAGCATTAATTACTGATTGATTCTGGAGAATGAAACGGCTGGAATACGATCTTTAATGAGTTTTCCCAACTGTCCCATTAAAATAAGCAAGTAATTAACCCTGATGAAGTCCATAATTAATGCTGCCAATAATGGCTATTCAGGAGAATATAAGTATTAATTACTCAGATAATTACTGCTAAATAATATAAGAAATAAGGACAGAAATAAGGAAGACTTCTAAGCCTGGCTCGGGATAGAATTCGTCGAGCTCTGAACAGAATTTGTCGACTGGAGTTCCAAGTTTGTTGAGCTGATAATTCCTGTTCGTCGATTTGAGCTCAGCGAACTGCATTCTGGAAATAACTTGCAAAATCTGCGCTCTAAGTTCGTCGAACAAAGAATCTGCCTTTGTCGTCCCGAGTTCACAGAAATATAAACTGGAAAGAATCTATTGAAGCTGAACTCCATAATTCGTCAAGCAGAGAATCTGTCTTGAGGCAGAAATCGTCGACCTGAGCTCGAATATCATCGAGCTCAATCCAGAGAAAGTTTTCTGAGTTCGTCGATCTGAGATCGACGATCATCGAGCTGAGTTCGAAGAATTTCGAACTGATAATTTTAAACTCTGAATTCTTCTAAATCTGAGTCTATTGTGGTCCTCTGCTGGCTGGTACATGAAGGTTGAACTAATGACTTAGCCTAATCTCTAGGACTCATATACTTGACCCTGGCTATACAATGTGGGTCAAACTCATCCTAATTAGTGAACCTAGACCAAATACAAACTAGGGATCCAACATAGCTGAGGGGTCTTAATCATTCTGCCTAAGGTTAGACATTAGCATATTCTCGAGAGAGGCATTAACATAATTTAGGAGCCTCCACGGTCGAAGATAAATTATTTAGAAACTTGCACATTAATCTTTTATCAAAATTTATTTATCCAAAGAGATTCTAGATCAATTGCTAGCCTTAATCTCATTGAATTTCTCTCAACAGTTCAATTACATTTTTTCTCTTTTTGCAATTCAACCACTCTTTTGTTAAAATAAAATAATTGATCGTCCTTGTGAGTACAAGTACTTGAATGACCCAGAAAAATATGACACTTGAGTCTATACTCTGTAACGATAAGTGCACTTGCCTTTCAAAGTGTAATTAATCACAGTTATAGGTACACGCCATCATTACACACTATTTACGCGACCATCAGAATACCTAAGTGATATATTCCAGATTTGTAAGAATCAAGTTCAAGAACACCAGCTACGACAATACTTCTGATGTTCTTTTTCTCGTACAGCTAAAGAAGATGAAAGTCAGGGTAAATGTGGACTTTTTGGGGCCTTTTGCATAACTCTTTTATATTGTAAAAGTGCAAAATTGCGATGGTGAAGGTGGTGAAGGTGGTGTCGGAGATGATCTTAACTATTCATATTACTTTCCTACTCCCTGTGCATCCTGGTGCGTGAGTGGCTACTCTCTTCTTCCCTGTGCTGGTTGGCTTCAAGTGTGGTATTATAGGAACCTCTCAAGAATGCCAAGTCATATGAGGTGCTAGATCTCATATTCTTAAGCTTCATTCATTCCTTTGCAGTGTGCCATGTTCCTCTATAGAACTCAGAGTACTTTGATCAATATCCCTTATTCTGTGGGAGCTCTCTCAGCATTTGTTGTACCTGGTTATCTTGTATTGTGTAGAGAACATTTGTGTGGGATGTGTTGAGTGGTGTATACCCTCAGTAGGCTCTAGGAGAGTGGGTAAATGTAACGACCTAGGGAGGACCCCTAGCGCCACCCGACCCACCAGCAGCCCATGGAGGACCCATGGGGCCACGGTGGTACAACCGGAATCTACAAGGCCAGCAGGCCGTGCACCCCAAAGCATCTCAGGCCTGTTTATCAGTATGGTGCATTGTTGCTACGGAGTCTCGAACCAGCAACCTTTGTAAGAAACCTTTAATTGGGGATGATAAGTGAAGGAACTCCATAATTAAGCATGCTTGGGCAAGAGTAGTACTGGGATCGGTGACCTCCTGGGAAGTCCCCGTACTGCCCAGCTTAACTGTCAAGCTCGCTCATCAAAGGGAGGTTGTAGCCACCAACAACCCGCCTGTGGAGGGAGAGGGGTTGGGGTGCTTGGGCTGCAGCCTGATAGCGTCGCCTAGAGCGGAGCGGTGACATCGTCACGTTGTACTATCTAGGGGCGTTACAATAAAAAAGTGCACTTTTTTGTATCGACCTAGGGAGGACCCCTAGCGCCGCCCGACCCACCAGCATCCCATGGAGGACCCATGGCACCACGGTGGTACAGACAGAATCTACAAGGCCTGTAGGCCGTACACTCCAAAGCATCTCCGGCCTGTTTATCAACACGGTGCATTATTGCCACGGGGTCTCGAACCCGCAACCTTGATAAGAAGCCTTTAATACCACTCCTCATCACCAACTGAGCTGCAGCTCAGTTGGTGATGAGGAGTGGTATTAAAGGCTTCTTATCAAGGTTGCATGTTCGAGACTCGGTGGCAATAATGCACCGTGCTGATAAATAGGCAGGTGATGCTTTGGGGTGTACGGCCTACAGGCCTTGTAGATTCTGGCTGTACCACAATGGCGCCATGGGTCCTCCATGGGCTGCTGGTGGGCCAGGCGGAGCTAGGGGTCCTCCCTAGGTCATTACAGTAAACCACGTAATGGTCCTACTAGCATGCATTATTTTGGTCTCCTCTAGTTGCTACGGAGTTAGATCTTCACTCTTACTCTTTCCTCCTCCTTTGAATTATCAGTGGTGGGCCTCGATCACTTTATCAGTCATGATATATGTTTTGATCCTATGAACAAGATTGGGATAGGTAGGGACTGTCTCCCACATCAAGGTAGTGTAGAATCCACTTGTTCGGAGTCCCCCAAGGAAAACTCCACACATGTGCTCAGGGTATACTACAATGATTTGATAGAACTCAGTAGTGAACTGACGAAAGAACTCTTTAAGGGTTTCCCTTTCATTTTACCAGATTCTTGAGAGATAGGAGGGGTCCTTCATTATTCGGCAATTGGTAATGAACTGGTCTATGAATGGTTGAGTTAATTCACTGAAATTTCAGATGGTTCCTTCCCAAAGGGAGTGCAACTAAGTTCTTGTCTGGCTTTTCATCTTGGTTGGAAAAACATGGCAAAGTAACTGATTTGGGGCATTGTAGATTCAGAGGATCATGATGAAGTGCTTCACATGCTCAAGGGGGTCTTCCATCTTATCATAAGGCACAATGCTCAGGAGCTTGAATCTCATTGAGATCAGGTGCGCCAAACCAAAAGCATGAAAGGTGAACCATTATGGATGGGGCAGCAGTCGTGCACTACTTGACAGACAACCTGGTCATAATTTTCTGCTATCAATTCCCTTATCTCATCTCTAGTTAACCCCCCCCCCCCTCCTATGTTCTCGAGGCCACATTGCCTTTAGCAGTGGTGTTGTATGCTAGTTTCGGTGACCCTAACTATACAGGCAGTGTGTTCGGTGCTAATTGCTTAGGAGAACTCAGAGTTCTCTTCCTAATCATTCTTTGGGGAGTGATATGGAGGTGGAGGATGTAGATTGACAAGTGCGGGGGGATCGACGGGGGCCTGAGATGCTCCCAAGTTCTTCAGGAGAGCCAACATTTTAGCATGACACTCTTCTATTTGGATAACATGCCCAGTTCGTTCATTCTTGGGCGCAATCAATGTCTCTCCCATCGAGGAACATTATTGGGGAGTGGGAGGAATTGGGATTAGTGTTCTCTTCATAGACTGATCCGGGGGTTGTGCAAGTTCTTCTTCTTACCATGATCTCTAGTCACGAGTATCGTTTTGTAGAGGATAATGTCTTCTGGATCTTTAGAGCTTTGGGGAACTCTTTCCCACATGCAATGCCAAATATTTGAGGCTCACTCCAGGCACCTGAGAAGTAGTTTAGAATGGAACATTTTATCCCAGGACCAGTTGATCATGCAATCAATCACAGAAAAATAAGATAGCAGGCATGTTTACCTAGGAGTCCGCAGCCATGTTTCAAGTATTATCAGGTTGACTGGCTTCTTGATGAGTTCTTGGAAGAACTTGGCATAGATCAACCTCCCTTGGCTTTCTTCAAAGCTTCTTGAATTAGAACACAGTAGGGTTGAATCTCCTGTGAAGATGATCTTCAATCAACTTCTGTCTTGAGATTCAGATCTCAATCTGAATCTTACTTAGCAGCCCAGTTCAGCAGCTGCTCTTCTTAGAAGGAGCTCTCTCTCTCCTACTTCTTAGATCTTCTGTTGAAGGTCTTCTTCTTTTGTGTTGTTAGATCTCTTGATTGATTGTTGTCAATCTGTAATTATACTCTCTGTTGAAGGAGAAAGGTCTTTAAATAGTCTTCCTCTAAGGTAATCGGTTGATCCGGTTTCTAACAACCTTCTGACGGCTCTGACAGTTGCAGTTGACTGGTTGAAATGGCAGCTGTCAAGTCATCCAATCACTTCTTGAAATCACTATCACTGTCTGAAAGTGTCGAGACAGATAGTCATTATGTGTCGACACAAATAGACTAAGTGTCGACACAAGTAGACTAAGTGTCGACACTAGCCTTCATGGTGTCGACACAACTCCTTGTGTTGTTGTAACAACTTCTCGACACTACTTCTTCAGAATGTGTCGACACTGATCTTGTGTGTCGACACAAGCCTTCTATTGAATGTGTCGACACTGATTCTATGTGTCGAAACAAGTACTTCTTCTTTAATACTTAGTTGAATTCTGTTGTGTGTCGACATAACTCCTTTGTGTCGACACATCTTCTTGTGTTGAAACTTGCTGAGTGTCGACACATGCTTCATGTGTTGAAACATGTTGAGTGTCGACACATCTCCTTTGTGTCGACACATTCCTTCATGTGTTGAAGCTTGCTGAGTGTCGACACATCTCCTTTGTGTCGACACATGTACTTTAACTTTGTTGAAGTTTGCTAAGTGTCGACACAGCCTCCTGGTGTCGACACATTTGATGTCGACAAAGTTTCTCTGGGTGTCGACACTGTCTCTAAGTGTCGACACATTTGATGTCGACAATTCTTCACAGTGTGTCGACACAGCCTGTATGTGTTGACACTTTTCTTCTGGTGTCGACTCTGCCATCCCGGTGTCGACACAATTACTCCAAGTGTCGACACAGCTTCTCTAGGTGTCGACACAAGCCTTCATAAGTGTCGACACTTCTCCTCTAGGTGTCGACACATGGACTTAGAAACTTTTCTGCATTTTCTGTAATTACTTAACCTGCACATATAAACTCAAAGCACATCAAATACACCTTGATGTATATCATTGAGTAGTGTGAGGCTTCTTCAAATCAGGTACATATATTCCAATGTACCCAACATCTGCTTCTAACTCTTTTCTTGCAGAGATCAGCAGAAACTTGCAAGTTTCTTCACAGGTACTTGCAAGATACTTTCATATCCCATGTCTGCTTCTAACTCTTTTCTTGCAAAGATCAGCAGACACTTGCAAGTTTCTTCATAGGTACTTGCAATCTACTTTCATATCCCATGTCTGCTTCTAACTCTTTTCTTGTAAAGATCAGCAGATTCTTACAAGTCTCTTCACAGGTACTTGCAAGCTACTTTCATATTTCATGTCTGCTACTAACTCTTTTCATGCAGAGATCAGCAGACACTTGCAAGTTTCTTCACAGGTACTTGCAAGCTACTTTCATATCCCATGTCTGCTTCTAACTCTTTTCTTGTAAAGATCAGCAGATTCTTGCAAGTCTCTTCACAGGTACTTGCAAGCTACTTGCATATCTCGTGTTTACTTCTAACTTCTCTTTTGTAGAAACCAGCAAAGACTTGCAAGTTCCTTTCAGGTACTTGCAGCTCATTTTTATTTCTTGTATACTCCTTACCCTTCCTTTTGCAGAGGATAATAGGTGCTTGCAAACCTCCATCAGGTACTTGCAAGTTATTATGCTCTTATGTTTTCCTCTCACCTTCATCTTACAGGACTTAGTAGAAGACACATATTCTTCATTTTGCAAAGGCAAAACCAAGTACACACAATATGTACCTCACATACATGCCTATACTAACTTTTCCTTTGCAGGAAATAGACAGGCATTAGGAAACTCCTAAGGAGAGACATCAGGTTCTATCTCTCCTTGCCCCCTTCTCTCTCCTTTGGGGGGGATCACGATTTTTGTGGGTCTCCAACTTTTTCGAAGTTCTATTCGGAACTTAAAAAAGTGCGGGGATTATGTTAACCCCAAAATCAGCAATCCTTCCCAAGGCAGCCAGCTCGCTAGTAGCAGCCTGCTCCAGGTTCCTCTTAGAGGTCACTTCTTAGGTTGTGCGGACAGATTTTTCCCTGTCCGTTCAGGCCGCACGGCTTGGGCGGTCCCAGCGATCTGACTGCCCAGGCCGCGCGTTGTCTCTCTGGTCGGCAAGGGCCGCAGACTACGTCCACAGTCCGCCCCTACAGACCGCGCCCTTTATCGGTTTAACCGCAGCTTTTTTCAACAAATGTCCCTTTGCCGGACTCAAATCCCTATCCGCCCAGGCCGGCAACAGGTCGCATCGCTCACAGGAATTGGACTCCCTAAGCCCGCTCCTGCAGGTCGCTCTTCAAGAAGACCAAACCGCTCCAAAACGCCAAGCCCAGGTGGCGACCTGCCCCCAAGCCGCCAGCCGGCTACCTCAGCTTTCACCTCGCCAACACGCATGGCCTGCCCTGTAAGTTTGGCAGGTAGCCCATTCCTTGTCCTCCAGCAGCATGGGCAGCCGGCTTCATCAGTCCGCCTATGGAGCGCGGACACTCGCTCTTCGGCTACCCGCGAAGATCAGCAACAATACGCAGTTCCTCGCGAGCTCGGCGGACTCGAAGTGCGATCAAGACTTCCAGTCCGCCTTCATTGGTGAACCCCAGTGACTTCAACATCCAGGATCTCCATTCTAACATAAGCGGACTCAGCTTAGTAGCAGGCGCGGACTCGGCGGACTCCGCGGACTCGCTGTGCAGCATGGTTAACTTCTCCTCTGCCCGCAGGCTTGGCGCGGGGTCGATCAGTAGAGGCGGACTCCGCGGATTCTACCCGCAGTCCGCCAGGAAGCAGAACATCCTCAAGGCAGTCTCAGACCGCATAACCTCATTGTGGACTCAGCGGGCACTCCTCAGCTCGCACCCCATTAGCGCTCACTCAGTTCAGCATCGGCGGACTCTGCGGATTCTCCTTGCAGTACGCCGCATAGCTTCCAGCTCCCGCTTCCCAACAGCGGGTAGGTAGTCCCTCAACCTGCGCATCCTTGGCGTGGACTCATTTAGCCCGCACTTTCTTGGCGCGGGCTCGATCTACTCTATAATGGAGGACTCCGCGGACTCGCATCGTAGTCCGCCACTAAGTCTCCCAGTTCGCCATCAGCAGCACTAGCTCTCGAAGCAAGCCACAGTCCGCGCGACTTGTTGCGGACGCGACGGACTCCTTCCTCTTCTCGCTCAAGTTACCGTCTCATCGGGGGTAATGTCACCGCAAGCCGTTATGATGTAGGCTAGGCCTTTGGGATCCTACACGGAGGGCGAGACTACGACCTTGGCAACGTTAACGCTCCCTAGCCGACACACAAACACAACGCAGCGACCACAATGATTTGTTTTTTATCGTTCGTGCTAACATACGGATAGCCGATCCGCAAGTGGAACGGAGAATGGCTATAGGCCAAAATCCTTTCCGGCTAAATGGAATAATATTAATTCCGATCGATCTTTGGAGTTGTACCAAAATAGATCCACCGAAAAAATTCACGATTCGAAAAAAAATGGTAGGATCTATCCCAACAAAACAAAAGCGAGGAGCGCCAATCCTCTCGCAAGATCTTTTCTGAAAAACCAACTGAAAATCTCAGATCTATTTTTAGGAACACCGCGAAAATTTAGCAATTCAAGAAATCACGCAAAATCCGTCCACCACAAGAATTAATCAAAGAAGAGAATCTATTAGGTAGGAATTTCATTACCCCACTCGGAAACGTAGATTCGAGGTGTTGGATCCACAGAGAACGATCACTCTTCCCTTTTGGAATCCACGGGAAACGCGCCACAGATGAAGATCTTGTTCGCCTCCTTTGCTTCTCGCCATGGTTGATTACCCCAACCTTGATCCTTCCTTGCACGAGATCTTCCTCCTCCAAGGTGGCCGAAATTGTTAAGAAGTTGAATATGGCTTGGTGGATGGAAGGTAGAGAGACGGGGATGATGGGTTACTAGAGGGAGAGGGGAGTAGAAAGGGGGCGGCCGAGAGGGATGGAGAGAGGGGCGGTCGGAATCCTAGAACGAGAAGCCTTGAAGGGGGCGGTGGCTAAGATGAGGAGGAGAGGAGATTAGGGTTAAGCAAGAAAAGCTATTTTTGATTTCAATAATTGTCTCCATAACAAATGATAATTTGGCCTTATATAAGGCTTACAACCATGTGGCTATTAGCAGCCCTAAATAAAAATGTTGCAGAAAATGAAATGACAAAATAACATAGTGTCAAATACCACATATAACCAGATAAAGGAAGACCAAATAATAAAATAAATTCAAAGCTTATTTTTGTTGCATGGGCGAAGATTGTAGCCGTGCCCGCTACGGCGCCGCAAGTCTCTTAATGGTGGAGCATCGTCGTCATCTTCTATCACGGTAACACCGCCATGGTCGTCGTCTTCATCACCCAATTGGCCGTCGTGGTGGCCGTCGCCATCAATTCTCCCGCTCTCAAAAGGACTCATCACCGATGAGTGGGCTAGACGGTAACGGTGGAGGAGATCTGCATCGAGAAGAGCCAGGTCTGCCGAAGAAATCCAAGAGTCGTCTGAAGCTGGACGACCACGCCATCTGACCAAAAACCTGTGAATGTCGCCGTCGGGAGTAGAAAACACCGCATCCTGCTAAATCTTGTCAGGCAAGAAATCGGTTCGGGGGAACCTTGGAAAAGCGTTAGGTGAAGAAGAAAAACAAGTTGCATCATTAATAGACAACGTACCTCCCGAAGAATCCGAAAGGGAGAGCGGTCCAGAAATATTCGCACCCCCACCCCTTTAGACGGTATAGTGGAAACATGAAATGGAGAGACTGACAATTCAGGTGGTGGAGCGACATAAAGCGTTAAATCCGAAATGTTAAAAACAGGGGAGATTCCCCACTCAGCGGGTAACAGTAATAAATATGCATTTTCACCTAGCTTCTTCAAAACCCGAAAAGGACCGGCTCTCTTATTCGCTAATTTTTTTTATGGTGCCCGAGTGCAACCGTTCAGGGATAAGACGTACCATTACCAAATCACCAATCTTTAAGGGAACTGCTCGCTTATGTATGTTAGCATTCGATTGATAAATAGCATATTGTTTAGCTAACGTCTTGCCAATGTGCTCATGGAGAGTGTGAACGTGTGAGGCGAAGTCCTGTGCAAATTGACTTAATTTAAATGATGGTGGTAACAGAATCAAATCAAGAGGCATGGGCGCCTTATATCCATGCACTATCTCATTTGGCGATAACCCGGTGGACCTAATCTTAGAATTATTATAGGCTAACTGAGCGTGGGGGAGAATAAGATCCCATGTACCCTTATGATCGCCCACCAAGAAACGAAGTAATCCTCCCAAACTACGGTTAACAACTTCCGTTTTCCCATCCGTTTGGGGGTGGTAGGCCGACGAAAACATAAGCCTCGTTCCCAACAACTTCCACAGTGTCTTCCAAAAGTAGCTAGTAAACTTAACATCTCTATCGGTCACGATGGTTTTGGGGACACCTTGATGAGCTACGACCTCCTTAAAATACAACTTAATGACATGTGAAGCATCGTTGGTGCTATGACAAGCGATAAAATAAGCCATTTTAGAGAATCGGTCCACTACGACCAAGACGGAATCGTGACGCCGAAATGTCAGTGGGAGGCCAATATGAAGTTCATGCTAACATCCACCCATGGGGCAGAGGGAATCGGAAGGGGTGTGTAAAGGCCCGCATTGGTCTTGTTACCCTTAGTTAATTGACATACGCGGCAGCTCCCTATGATTTTATTGACCATTGGCTTGAGACCCGGCCAAAAGAATTTATCCTCCACAAGCATGATCGTTTTATCGCGACCGAAGTGTCCACCTAAACCTCCACTATGTAACTCCCATATAATAAAATGGCGTAGGGAAGAGCGGGGAATATACAATTGCGTGTGCTTGAATAAATAACCGTCACGAATGTAGTAGGCTGAAATTGTAGAGGGGGCCTGTTCCTGAGCGGCTAAATAAATATCCTTAAAATCTGGGCATAGGACATACTCGTCCTTAATGCGTTCAAATCCTATTACCGTCACCTCCATTTTAGATAACAATAGGGAGACACGACTAAGGGCGTCCACCACTCGATTTAACGTACCCTTAAGGTGCTTAATAATGAATGTGTACTCCTGAAGATAGGAGACCAATTTGGCGTGCCGAGGGCTGATTTTACCTTGAGAATTTACAAATTTTAGCGCCTCATGATCCGAGAGGATTACAAATTCTTTCGATATGAGATAGTGTCGCCAATGTTGGAGACAACGTATCACGGCATAAAACTCACGATCATAATTAGAGTAATTTAATTTTGGGCCCGCAAGTTTCTCGCTAAAGTATCCGACCGGATGTCCATCTTGACTTAACACTCCACCAATTCCTATCCCCGAAGCGTCGCATGATAATTCAAACACTTTACTAAAATCCGGCAACCGTAGTAGGGGGGCTTCGGACATCCGATCCTTAATCATTTGAAATGCGCTAGCGGCCGATTTGGTCCAAATAAAATCACCCTTCTTCATACACTCAGTGATGGGTGCCATGATACTACTAAAATTGCGAATGAATCATCGATAAAACGTAGCCAATCCATGAAAACTCCTAACTTCCCGAATATTTTGCTGTTCCGGCCACTCTCTAATTACCTGGACCTTCTTAGGGTCAACATGTATACCCTCAGCGTTCACTGTGTATCCTAAAAATTCCACAGAAGTCACACCGAATGCGCACTTCTTAAAATTAATATATAAGTTCTCTTGGCGCAATGTAGTAAGCATTGTCCGCAAATGAGTTTCATGATTGATCGGCGAGGTACTAAATACCAAAATATCATCGAAATAGACTACGACAAATTTTCCTATGTATGGCTTAAATACTTGAGTCATTAATCGTGAGAATGTACTTGGTCCGTTGGTGAGTCCCTCTCCTAGCACTAACCGCTCGTAAAGCCCGTCCTTAGATTTAAAGGCCGTTTTCCATTCGTCTCCCTCCCGAATCCTGATTTGGTGGTAACCACACTTTAAATCCAATTTTGAGAACACGGTGGCACCGGACATCATATCCAATAGATCGTCCAAACGGGGGATGGGAAACCTATACTTGACAGTTATTTTATTGATGGTCCGGTAGTCTACACACAACCTCCAAGACTTATCTTTCTTCGGGACCAACAAGGCAGGTGAAAGATATGGTACCTAAACACCTAGAGGGGGGGGTGAATAGGTGACCTAATCCTTTTTAAACTTTAATGGCAGCAAACAGTTAATATCACAGATTTCTAACTATTTTATCACAGCAAACACACAACATACACAACAGACACAGAGTTTTATAGTGGTTCCCCAAGCTTTGGGTACATCCACTTTCCCCCTTCACCTATCTAGCAGTGTACTAGATTCGGCCAAACTCCTCCACTGTCTCAGAACCCAAATTGGTTCCTACACCTCAGGCCCAAGGACCTACAACTCAACTTTATCCCAAAGCCTACACTCAGCCACAAAGGCCTACACTCAGCCAATCAAGGCCTACACTCAGCCAACAAGGCCTACACTCAGGCTCTCAAGCCTACCCTCAGCCTTTATAAATACAGGCTTACAATTCACTCAGATCCAAAGGATCCTACAAGTTAAAATGATTTTACAAATATTAACTCTACAACTCAGAAACAAGAGAGGGGAGTTGAGAGTTTCTTGATGAGTTCTTGGAAGAACTCAGCTGGATTCAATGTGACTTAGCTTTCTTCAAAGATTCTTGAGTAGAACTGAATAAGAATGAATCCTCCTGCAGTTGATCCTTGATCTCTGCTTCTTAAGATCCAGAAAATCTGAATCCTTCTTCTCAGCCTAGTTCCAATGGCCGATTTCTTGGATGGAGCCCTCTCTCTCCAACTTCTTAGATCTTCACTTGGACAGCTAGATATTCTTGTGTTGATACTCTGTGTACCACTTTAATAACTACTTGAACAATAATCTGATCAACAGTTTCTGTAAACTGTATGAGCCTATTTATAGGCCTTCTCCATGGTAACCGTCTGGTCCAGTCCATAACTGAATTCTGACATCTCTGACAGGTACTGTAGACCGGCTGGAACGGCAGCTGTCAAGTCATCCAGTCAATTCTTGAAAATCTCTAACTGTCTGAAAGTGTCGAGACTTTCTGTCTTTAAGTGTCGACACTTATAGACCAAGTGTCGACACCAGTTATGTAAGTGTCGACACAAGTCTACAAGGTGTCGACACAACTCCTTGTGTTGTAGATACTATGTCTCGACACAGTTTCTTCTGCATGTGTCGACACTGAAATTGAGTGTCGACACAAGTACTTGATCTTCTGTAACTTGCTGAATTCTTCTAAGTGTCGACACATCTCCTTTGTGTCGACACAACTTCTTATGTTGAATCTGTTAAGTGTCGACACTGCTTCTTGGTGTCGACACATAGTCTTCTATGTTGATACTTGCTGAGTGTCGACACAGCTCCTTGTGTCGACACTTGATTCTTCTGCTGAGACTTCAGATGAGTGTCGACACATTCCCTTAGTGTCGACACTTGTACTTAGAATATTTTGACGATCTTGCTGTTCTTTGCTAAGTGTCGACACTGCTCCATGTGTCGACACTTTCTTCAAGTGTAGAGTCTTCAGCTGAGTGTCGACACATTGTTCTGAGTGTCGACACTTACTTCAAATGTTGACTCTTCTGCTGAGTGTCGACACTTTGTTCTTGGTGTCGACACTTTAACTTAGTCTCTGCAGACTTTTGCTGAGTGTCGACACAGCTCCAAGTGTCGACACTTCCTGATGTAGACACAGCTCTTCAAGGTGTCGACACTGCTGTTAAGTGTCGACACTTTCTGTCTGCACTTTACTTCACTGAGTGTCGACACAGCTCCAAGTGTCGACACTTTCTTTCTGGCGTTGACTCTGCATTCCAGGTGTCGACACAATGACTCCAAGTGTCGACACTGCTTGTCTGGGTGTCGACACAAGTCTTCTTAAGTGTCGACACTTTCCCTCTGGGTGTCGACACATGGACTTAGAAACTTTTTACTTCAGTCCAGTAATTACTTAACCTACACAAGTAAACTCAACATACATCAAATACATTATGATGTATATCATTGAGTTGGGTGAGGCTTCTTCAAATCAGGTACATTTAACCAATGTACCCAACAATCTCCCCCTATTTGGAGAAGTCATAACCCTTAGTCAATGATATACACCATTCATAATTAAAATTACAAAATGATGTAAAGCAGGACAATGTACAGCAGGGTAAACATAAACATGTATCAATTTCACATGTATACAAATTCATCATTACAGAACAAATAAGAAATAGACATATTCACAGAACAAACATGAAATATATTAATCATATATTGTTCTAACATTTGTCTTATACATTTTTAGAAGTTCACTAAATATTTTACATTCAAAAGATTACAAAATAGACTTCAAGAAAATTCTAAATCTATTTTTGTTCAGTTTCCTTGATAACTATTTCCTTGCCAGCTTGAACTTGAGCTTTGATAGGGGCATCAACAGTTTCAGCATCAGCAGGCTTCTTGCCTTTCAGATCTTTCTTTTTGAGCTCTTCAGCTTTGATCTTCTGCCTCTCAAAATAGTAATATGGCTTTGGAAAGTACTTGCTAGGCTCCACTGCAGTAGGAGGTAGCTTTCCCATCTTTGTCTTCCTTCTATACTGAACTATTGTCTCCTGCCTGATCTTATGTTTTCTCCATTCAGCTTCAGAAAACCACTTGTTCCTGTCATGAGTGTTATCCTTGGCAGCTTTCCAGGCAGTTAATATTATATTCCTAGAGGTAGGGCTCCACTGTTCAAAGTCTGGCCTTTGTTCTGCTTGTTCCCTAAACCTCTTTTTAGACAGTCTTGTCTCTTCCTCTTTCTGCAATGCCTCTTGCATGGCTTCAGATATAGGCTGAACCACTTTCTCCAGAATAAAATTAGACTTCCCTTCAATTGGGCTATACATGTGATGAATATCAGCTTGCACCATGTCAAAATCTGGTGGAGGATAGATTACTTGAGCTACCTCTGGTTGCTCACCTCCAAGATATGCAGGTTGAATTCCAGATTCAGCAACATTGTCATCATCACAAAGTGGAGGATAGCCCAGTGTAGCTCTGATGGAATTAGATATCCATTTGGCATGATCAGAGCTAGCTTTGACTAAAACTCTCTCCCCCTTTATGACTTCTCTAGCCATATGATCTCTGACATCATCTTTCTAAAATCGGATTTGACTATCCAAGTATCTGATTCCATCTTTAAAGTAAGGTTTGAGCTTTTGAAGTTGGTCAGATATGGCTTTCTGGGATGCTTGGATAACAGTCTGAACAACAGAGATTTCTTCTTGAAAGACTTTATCAAATTCAGCTTTAGCAGCAGTAGAAGTAGAGGGTTCAGCAGCCTTGTTCTTCAATTCAGTGACTATAGCATTATGTGAAGCAGTTAAATTGTCATTCATCCTTAGTTGATTTTCAAGAACATATCCTTGCTTCAATGCTATGTCATCCACTTGGGCCTTAATCTTTTCCTGGTGTGTTGCCAAGTACACCACTGCATTTCCACCTTTGTGGAAGCAGTCCGTCATCTCCTTCTTGTTGAGGTTCATTTCAAACCTGATTGATTTTATATCTTGGGCAAGATCAAACTGGAGTGACTTTTTCCCTTCATCTACATATTTCTCTATTGCCTTTCTTTGCTCATCCAACTTGATTTATATTGCCACCATCAGTGCACTATAATCAAAAGTTGGAGCTTGCTGCACTAGAGGCTGTGGTGCAATAGATTGTAGAGCCTTCTTATAACTTTGGCTTCTTCTTTTGAAGACATAAAGTTTCTTCTTCTTAGCCCTGGCAATCTCCTCATCTTCAGACTCTGAGGAGCTGGCTATGTCAACCCTTTCCTTAGGGCTTGAAGGCTTTTCAGCTTGCACATCTGGAGCTATCTCAGTTTCTTGCCTTATATGCTCTTCCAGAACTTGTACCTTCTCCCCCTCAATAGCAGCATCATCAGTTTCCTTATCAAAATCTGCTTGATCCAGATTTAGGAACAAGTCTTCCATTGTGTATTCTTGTGGAGACTATACAGGAGAAGTTCTTGGTTCTTCAACCTCTGGATCAGGAATTACTTCTTGTACAGTAGATGTGTCATCTCCAACAGCATCTGGAACTTGACTATCCAGCTGAGTTTGCTGATGAACATCAGACAAATCAGCATCTTCTATAAGAAATTCTAAAGTATTTAGGTCAGTGAGTACCTCTAGTATGATAGTGGTGGCTTGTTCACTTTCCAGTGTAGAGGATTCTTCTACAACTGGAGGCTCCCCCTGGCTTTGATCCTTGTGGATGGGGCTAGCTTGAGGCAGCTCCCCCTGGATCTCAGCAACCTTTTGAGGAGCAGGAGTCTTGTAAGCAGGCTCTTCCTCATTGACATCTGGAGTGAAGACAACCTGTTCTTCACTACCAGAACTGCTAGTAGACTCTTGTGCTACTGGAACTGTCTTCCTTTTCTTTTTGGGAGGAATCTCTTTCTCAGAAACAATCTTTTCAGGGGTTGGCATCTCCTTAGTCAACACCCTGTCCCATCTTGAAAACAACCTCATATCCATTTTTCTCATGTGGTTGATTTTGCTTCCAGCAGCAGTACTCATTACCTCTAGTATCACCCCAGCTAGGTATAGACTAATGATTCTGCCCAGATTGGGCTTCTTCAAGCTTTCCTTGATTTTCTCATAAACTATTATAGACCAGTTTGTTTTTAGTGTGAAGATTATCCTTGTCATGATTCCAAACATATAGGCAGACACTCTGTCATGCCCTCCTGCCTTGCTGAGTAGTACTTTTCCAACAATCTCTGACATGAATTTGCCTTGGCTGTTCATGCCTTTCCTGTTAAACACAGAGCCTAGCTTCATCTTTGGATCAAGTCCACACCAGGTTAGAGCTTCCCTGGTCTTGGATGCAGTAACTTCTTCTTCCTCTTGAGTTTTTGGAAGATGTAGAATCTTCCTCAGACTCTTTGGTGATACCTTAACCCTTGCACCATGAACTCTGGATTTGATTTTGTATCCAGATTCATCCACCTTGGCTCCATTGAGGAATTCAAGAACCTCCTTCTTCCATATCTTAGTAGGTTCTGAAACTAAGTATTCTAGTCCAGAATCGGCGACTAGGGTTATGACCGACTTGATTTCTTGATCTGCAACGTCGAAAGCGCCGCGCACTAGCTCATATCCTTCGTTAACGTTCTCCTCAAGCTTAGGTGCCATTAGGGTTTGTAGAATTTATCTTGAGAGAAGAGAGGTGTCGACACAGAAGTTTGAGTCTCGAAACTTTGAAAGCGTGTCGACAAACAAAGACAGAACCCTATTTATACCTTTCTGATTTTGAAGATGAACAGGCGGGACAGCTAACTTAAAATGTGTCGACACAAGTTTAGTCAACAGGTTTTATGTGTCGACACTTGGTTATGTGTCGACACAACATAACTCGACATATTGTCGAGACTTTACTTAGAAAATTCTGAGTAAATACTAAGTGTCGACACCACATTGGATGTGTCGACACCTACTGGACATGTGTCGACACTAACATTCTGAGGTGTCGACACAACCTTCCTAGATGTGTCGACACCTTTTTCCTGAAGTGTCGACACCAACTATTCTGTGTCGACATAGACTTGTCTATGTGTCGACACCTTTTTACTTAGTCATTTTCAATTCTGTAAACTTACTCTAAGTTTATCATTCCTAGTTCAATTTTGAATCTATTGAACTTAGCTTCTTCTAGGGGCTTAGTAAACATATCAGCTATTTGATTATCAGTTTTAACATATTCTAATGAAATATCTTCTCTTTCTACATGCTCCCTAAGAAAATGATATTTAATTTCAATATGTTTTGTCCTACTATGAGATACATGGTTATTAGCTATTGAAATAGCACTAGTAGAATCACAGAAAAGTGGAGTTCTACTCACCTGAAATCCATAGTCCTCTAGCTGATGTTGTATCCACAGAAGTTGAGCACAGCAACTTCCTATAGCTACATACTCTTACTCTGCTGTGGAGATAGCCACACAGGTTTGCTTCTTGCTACTCCATGAAATTAGTCTCCCACCTAGGAATTGACAGGTTCCAGTAGTGCTCTTTCTATCTTCTTTGCATCCTACAAAGTCTGCATCTGAATAACCTGTTAGTTCAAAATCCCCATTCCTAGGGTACCAGAGGCCTAGATAGGGAGTGCCCTTGAGATATCTCAATATTCTTTTGACTGCAGTCAAATGAGACTCTTTAGGGCAGGCTTGATACCTTGCACAAACACATGTAGCATACATGATGTCTGGTCTACTAGCAGTCAAGTATAATAGGGAGCCAACTATTCCTCTATACAAGGTTTCATCTACAGGTTTCCCTGCATCATCCTTGCTAAGAGACATACTTGACCCCATAGGAGTATTCATGGTGCTGGATGAATCCATACCATACTTCCTTATGAGTTCTAGGGTGAACTTGGACTGACAAATGGATAAACCACTTTCAGTCTGTTTAACTTGGAGACCCAAGAAAAACTTTAGCTTTCCCATACTACTCATCTCAAACTGACCTTGCATAAGTTTTGCAAACTTTTTGCAAAGGCTGCTTTCAGTAGACCCAAATATAATGTCATCTACATATATTTGGACTAGTATAACTTTGCCTCTAGATTTCCTAAGGAATAGAGTCTTATCTATTTTCCCCCTTGAGAACTTATTCTCAATGAGGAAACTAGATAGGGTTTCATACCAAGCCCTAGGGGCTTGCTTTAACCCATATAAAGCTTTCCTAAGTCTATAGACATGATGAGGTAGAGTTGGATCAACAAAACTTGAAGGTTGTTCCACATAGACTTCTTCCTTAAGATTACCATTTAGGAATGCTGACTTGACATCCATTTGGTAAATCTTGAATCCTTGATAGGTTGCATAGGCCAAGAACATCCTTATGGCTTCCAGTCTGGCTACTAGAGCAAAGGTTTGATCAAAATCAATACCTTCTTCTTGCCTATATCCTTTAGCAACCAGTCTAGCTTTATTCTTAATGATAACTCCTTGTTCATCCATCTTATTCCTGTAGATCCACTTAGTTCCTATTATATTGTGGTCTTTAGGTTTAGGAACAAGTTCCCAAACCTTGCACCTCTTGAACTGATTAAGCTCTTCTTGTATTGCTTCAGTCCATTGTGGATCTTGTATTGCTTCTTCAAACTTCTTAGGTTCAACTTGAGACAGAAAGCTGGAGTAGATTGCTGCATTCATGTATCTGCTCCTGGTTTGTACTCCTTGTCTTGGATCTCCAATAATCTGCTCTACTGGATGATCTCTAAGATGCCTATTGGCTGGAGGCATCCTAACTTCTGGTTGAACCTCTTCAGCATCTCCATCATGATGTACTCCTTGTATTTCTTCAGCCATTGGCACATGTAGTTCTCCCCCTGGACAACAGCTACTGTCTTCTACTTGCTCTCTTGCAGCAGGTACTTCTTCTATAGTAAGCTTGTCCATCTTCTTTGTTAAACCTGTGGGGCTGCATACACTACTAGACAACTCATTATTAATAAGTTTAGTCTCATCAAAAACTACATGCACAGATTCTTCTACAACTTGTGTAGTCAAGTTGTAGACTCTGTAAGCCTTACTATTATTGTTGTACCCAACAAAAATTCCCTCTTGGGACTTGGCAGCAAACTTAGTTAAGGAAGACTTCCCATTGTTAAGTATGAAGCATTTGCAACCAAAGATCCTGAAGTAGGATAGGTTTGGTTTCCTGCCTTTCACAACTTCATAGGGGGTATTGTTAAGCCTTTTAGTGATGGTAGCCATATTTATAACATGGCATGCAGTGTTGACTGCTTCAGCCCAGAAATACTCTGGCAGTGATGTATCACTTAGTAGGGTCCTACCAGCCTCTATCAAGGTCCTATTTTTCCTCTCAGCAATGCCATTTTGCTGAGGTGTTCTAGGTGAAGAGAATTCTTGAAATATCCCAAAGTCTTCACAAAGTTTTGTCATGCTATCAGACTGAAACTCAGTACCATGGTCACTTCTAATCTTGACCACTGTACTGTCTAGTTCATTCTGAATTTGCTTGACAAAGCTATGTAAGACACTAGGTGTTTCAGATTTCTGTCTTAAGAAGAACACCCAGGAAAGCCTTGAGTAGTCATCTACAACTACAAGGGTATAGACCTTCCTACCTAAGCTGTGAACTGGCATTGGACCAAAAAGATCCAAGTGCAAGAGGTATAAACACCTCACAACATCTTTGTTTTCTATGCTTCTAAAGGTGGATTTAGTCTGCTTGCCCTTTTGACAAGCTGAGCAAATACCATCTTTAACACACTTAACTTGAGGACCATTCCTCACTAACTCTTTGCTAAAGAGTTTGCTAATAGTCTTGTAGTTAAGATGGGCTAGCCTCTTGTGCCATTTGACACAATGAGTGACTGTCTCATCAGCTACAAGACAAACTGGAGAACCATTGTTCTCAACCATAATGTCTAGGCAGTAGACATTCCTTTTCCTATAACCTGTCAAAATGATCTCTTGATCACTTGACCTCTTGATATGACAACCATTTTTAACAAATGAGATGGCATACCCTACATCACTTAATTGACTTATACTTATTAGGTTGTGTTTCAACCCTTTAACATAAGCCACTTGAGTAATGGTAACCAAGTTACTAGAAATGTTACCAAATCCTTTGATGATTCCTTTTTCAGAACCACCAAAGGTGACTTTTGGACCATCTTTTATTGGTATGTAGTCCTTTAGTAATCCTCTAGTTCCAGTCATATGTCTGGAACATCCACTGTCCAAGTACCATGTTGGGGTATGGCCACTTGGACTCACCTGCAAAACAGATTAATGAACCTTAGAACCCAAAGAATTCTTGGGTCCTTGGTACTTGTTAGTTTGCAATCTGACAAAGCTACATACTGGCTTTCCAACAGGTAGTTTGGTACTCACTTTGGCACTAGCATTGTGCCAACAGTCCACTGCAAAATGGCGAACTTTGCCATAACACCAGCATTCAAACTTATTGTACCTTTGCTTAGGTACAGTCTTTGTTGTCTTATCTACAGCTGACTTGTTGAATGTTGGGGCTTTGCCCTTGGACTTGGGCTTGGACTGCTCAGTCCTTGCAGGTTTAATAAAGCCCAGTCCAGCCTTGCCTTTATGATGAACAAATTCATCAATTAAAGGTAGCACTGACTTAGGTTTAGAAAACCTAGCAACAAGCTCTCTCTCTTTCTGAAGATTGATCTCCAGACTCTTGATTTGATCATTCTTAAAGGTGATAGTCCCCATCTGAATCACTGTTATGTGTTTCAGCCTGCCTATCTCATTAAGCTTTTGATCAAATAGCTTCTCAGAATCTGTTGCAGCAGCTCTAAGATCAGCAATTTCCTTTGCCTGACTTTTGGCTAGGGTCTTGCTTTTCTTGTAAGCTTGCAACAGTACTTTATATTCATCTATAAGCGGATGAATATCATCCTCAGACTCAGATACACTTTCATCACTTGATGAAGATGAATCTGATTCTGTACTGGTACAAGAAATTGAATTTAAAGTTGAACTTTGTACCTTACTGGGTCCTGGCTGCTCCAGGATTTTGTCACTCTCAGTCAATGCCATCAGTCCTTGGCACTGGCTGTCTTCTTGTTCATAAATTGACTCCATTATCTGCATGAAGTTTTCTTCTTCTTCTTCATCAAACAGCCCTATGTATGCCTCTGCATCAGACTCAGTTTCTGAAGAAGAGATATCTGATAGAGTCTTCTCTTTCTTGGCAACAAAAGACTTTTCTTTCTTGCCTTTGAAATAAGTCTTTTTCCTGTCACTAGATTCTTTCCTCTTTTCAGGACAGTCTACAATAACATGGTCTTGTCTATTGCAGCAATATCCCACTATCTTAGAACTAGTTGTCTTGCTAGATTTTGTCCTCTTCCTGTCCTTCTTTGAATCCTTTTTATCCTGATAAGAAGCATCTTTTCCTTTTGAAGTAGAGGGCTTTGTCCTCCACTGTTTCTTCTTCAAGAATTTCTGAAAGTGTCTAGTGAAGGCAGCAAAGTCTTCATCACTTTCACTGCTTTCAGACTTGGTGCTGACTGACTCATCTATCTCTGATTCAACTACCTTTGGAGGTGGAGTTGGTGACTTATTCCTGCACTTCCTGGAGGCTTCTGTCTTGAAGGCTACTGTTCTTTCCTTGTGCTCAGTTCTTGTTGATTTCTCCTCCTCTTTTCTCACTGTCAACTGCATCTCATATGACAACAATTTGCCAAACAGTGTAGGTGGAGGAATTTCTCCCAACTTAGTCATTTCTCTTATGGCACAGATCTTGGTGTCCCAATCTTTGGTTAAGGACCTTAGGAACTTGTCATTTAGTTCATAGTTACTGAACTCTCTTCCATAAGACATGAGTTCATTCACTATTCTGTAGAACTTCTTATAGCACTCAGTTATGCTATCACCTTTTCCTTGTCTAAAACTTTCATACTGCTGATTTAGCAAGGATTTTCTATCTTGTCTAACTTCTTCAGATCCCTCCATATACACTATAAGAGTGTCCCACATCTCTTTGGCAGTCTTACAGTGTATAAGATTTTGAAATGTTGCATCATCTATGGCACTCACTATAATGTTTTGTGCCCTTTTGTCCATGGTGGCTAGGACAATCTCATCCTTAGTCATCTCTGAGAAATCCTTTGGAGTTCTCTGATTTGCATCTAGAACAGATATCTTCATGGGCACATAAGGCCCTTCCTTTACTATGATGTATATCCTAGGGTCAGAGGCTTCCATATGTAACACCTCCCCTGTAGTGGACGTATAATATGGGTCCGGCCGGGGCCCCACAGCATACGAACGCCACAGCTTTAGTATTATAAGTTGATATAACTATCCAAACTCAAAACACTTGCACAACACAGCGGAAACAAACAAGACTAGAAGTTATCCACCACTAAAGAGTAAAACAAATGGCCTTAAGGCCTAACATCAAGTGTCCAAAAGAGACATAAAACATCAGTCATGAATGTGCTCAGCACTCCTAGTCTACCTCGGCATGCAAGCCGGACAAAAGAGTCTCAAACAAACATCATCATCAATGTAGTGCTACAAAAGAGGGAAAAACACTTCATGGGCTTAGGCCTTTTTGGCCGGCGTGCTAGCTCCTGCATGCGATCCTTGCCCTGTAAAAATTATTAGTAACGTGGGTCAGCAAAGGCTGACCTCAAACTGTGTAACAACACATCTCCTCCCGGCCACCCCTAACGGACCCCGGGGAACCCTCCAACCTGCAAGTCAACACTTCATATGAAATATAAATATCTACAAATGGAAAAGCATTAAAAAAGGCTTGGATGTCTCAATCATCAAACATGTTCTCTAATGGTTGAGCATATAAAGAAAGGGCCTACTGTGCAACATGAATGCAACACCCGGGCTTCACCCAAGGTACCCTACTGCGTATGCATCTAGCACAACATCACATCATTTGGGTACTCACATTTCCCCATTGGCATAAAGCCGCAAACACTAAGGGAAACACCTCTCCCTCAAACGGCGCACAGGCCGCCACAAGGAATTCTTGCCAAGGCCCCACCCGCTCGTGGGCTTAGCCCCGGGCTTGCCTGCAAACTCTGACGTCTCATGTCAGGATTCCAACAAACACAGACCGACCGATTCTAAGACGCCTTGCTGGACCCCACCCGCTCATGGCCTCTTTGCCCGGGCTTGCCCCAAGCTTGGCATTCTCGTCAGTCTCACAGAAGGGGACTAGTCTCGCCGGGACACTCTCCACACATGACGCACATGTCACGGGATAGCCAGCCGACCACAGAGACATAGCCACGCCTTGGCACAACACAAACCAAGACTAAATACATCATAATCCCTCATTGTACTGCAGCGTTCCCGCGCACCAAGGAAACCATATCCAACTCGTGCGGAGCTAACCTTGTCCCTCAAGGAAACCATCTACCGCCACGAGGAGCTAACCTTGTCCGGGTCCGACTACACGTACCTTTGCAAATAAACGGGACAATCACCACCACAACACAAACGACATCTTGCCGCAACGGAAAATCTCTACGAATCCCTAAGTTCGTATGCAACATCACCGAGTCGGACTAACGGTCGCGACTACGGCTTCACCCACCATGCCTAATCCACTAGCGAAGCGGATCTCTAATGCAAAATATGCCGGGGACGGACTCAATCAACCCGGAAGTTCCTCTTGAAACTTGGCAAACCAAAACCCCTCTCATTTGAGAGTTCGGTGCCCAAAAATTAGGGAGAAAGAAAACTAAATGATGCAAATACATGCATCCTAAGGACCGATAGGAGAGATGTCGTTACCTTCCGACTCCTCTTCCTTGCCATGGCAAAAAAAACCGGATGGAAATCTTCGCAGCGCTCCAAGCTTGACGGATCCGGACTCGGCTCGCGATTTGGAGCTACGAAACCCTTCCTACAGCCCAAGACCTTCTTCTTCTTCCTCCTTGCTCTAGTTTTTCTCAAGAACTTAGAAAGAGAAGACTTGGAAAACAAATGAGGGTTTCCAACCCTAGAATAGGACTTAACTTCCCAAGAACAGTCCTGAGCCGTCAGATCCCAAAATCTGGGAAAGAATGGCCACGATTCGCCTGGAAAATAAAAGACCTGGGCCGAACACGGCCTGGCACACGCCCGTGTCCAGGGCCGTGTGCCTCATTCGCCGTCTCAAATCGACGCGCCTGGAACCGCACACGGGCATCCGACACGCACATGTTCAACCCGACACGCCCGTATCCCCAGTGACACGGCCGTGTGGCCGGCCGTGTGCCTCCAACAACACGGCCCCGAAACCAACCCGAGAGATGACACGGCCTGGGACACGCCCGTGTCCCAAGCCGTGTGCCAAGTCTCGACACCCGTCGACAGGCTTTGTGTCGACACCGCGGAAAAACGTCGAGTGAAGATCGTCGACCAAGCCGGACATGCCCTGTGACACGCCCGTGTCACAGGCCGTGTGCCCCAGTCTCGACACTTTGTCGACCGAAAGTGTCGACACTTGGGCCGAGTGTCGACACGGCCTCGACACGCCCTGCGACACGCCCGTGTCGCAGGCCGTGTGCCCCACTCTCGACACTTTGTCGAGCGAAGGTGTCGACACTTGGGCCGAGTGTCGACACGGCCTCGACATGCCCTGCGACACGCCCGTGTCGCAGGCCGTGTGCCCCACTCTCGACACTTTGTCGAGCGAAGGTGTCGACACTTGGGCCGAGTGTCGACACGGCCTCGACACGCCCTGCGACACGCCCGTGTCGCAGGCTGTGTGCCCCACTCTCGACACTTTGTCGAGCGAAGGTGTCGACACTTGTGCCGAGTGTCGACACGGCCTCGACACGCCCTGCGACACGCCCGTGTCGCAGGCCGTGTGCCCCACTCTCGACACTTTGTCGAGCGAAGGTGTCGACACTTGGGCCGAGTGTCGACACGGCCTCGACACGCCCTGCGACACGCCCGTGTCGCAGGCCGTGTGCCCCACTCTCGACACTTTGTCGAGCGAAGGTGTCGACACTTGGGCCGAGTGTCGACACAACCTCGACACGCCCTGCGACACGCCCGTGTCGCAGGCCGTGTGCCTCCTGCCAGAAACCCAAAAATGTTCAGAACTGCAGACTGAACCTCTTGCAAAAACTGGGGTGTTACAGCTCTCCCCCACTTAACAGAATTTCGTCCCGAAATTTCAAAACAAAAGGGTACTAAACTTAAATTGTACCTGACATGAAGAGTTCTGGATAATCTTCTAGCATGGCCTGTTCTCTTTCCCAAGAGAACTCCTCACGACCGCAGTTGTCCCATCGAACTTTCACGAGTTTGACTTCTTTATTCCGCAACTGCCGAGTCTCCGAATCCTCTATAGCAATTGGGAGGACTCGCGTCCTCAAGTCTTCCTCAATCGGCACCGATGCCGGCTCTATCACCACGCTAGCCTCCACCAAGGCTTTCCTCAAAGCGGAGACGTGGAAGACGTCATGTAATCCACTCAAGTCTGCGGACAATGCCAACCGATATGCTGCTTCTCCTACCCGCTCAACAATTTCAAAAGGCCCCAAAAACCTTGGACTCAACTTCTTGAGTCGGCGAATCCGTGAGACGCCTTTGAACGGCTTGACCTTCAGATAAACCCAATCACCAACTGTAAATTCCAACTTCCGGTGACGAGCATTAAAATATTTTGCTTGCCTGTCTTGCGCCACCTTCATACACTCTTGGATGGTCCGTACCAACTCACAAGCGTCAACTACCGCACCCTTTCCCAAAAGTTTGGTGTCTCCCGCCTCTGCCCAAGACATTGGCGTTCGACACCGCCTCCCATACAACGCTTCGTATGGCGCCATCTTATACTAGCTTGAAAACTGTTGTTGTACGCAAATTCTACCATGAAGAGGTGATCCTCCCACCTCTTGCCAAAATCAAGAACGCACATCCTCAACATGTCCTCCATAGTACGGTTCGTTCTCTCCGTTTGCCCATCAGTTTGAGGATGGAATGCCGTACTAAACTTTAGCTTCGTGCCTAAGCTCTTCTGAACCAATCTCCAGTCCTTGGACGTAAATCGTCAATCTCGATCACTGACTATGCTCTTAGGAACTCCGTGCAGTCGCACAATGTTGCGAACATACAACTCCACCAGCTTCTCCACGCTGTGCTCTTTCCGATTTGGGATGAAGTGAGCCACCTTGGTTAGGCGATCCACGATCACCCAAATAGCATCATTACCATGCTGCGATCTAGGGAAACCATGCACAAAGTCCATAGAGATGTCCTCAAATTTCCATTCAAGAATTGGAAGGGGCTTCAGGAACCCGCCCGGTTTCTGACATTCGGCCTTCACCAAGGCACATGTTTGGCAACGACTCACATACAAAGCTACATCTCACTTCAACCCCGACCACCAAAAGGATTTCTTCATATCCAAGTACATCTTTGTACTGCCCGGGTGAATGGAGTACTTTGAGAAGTGAGCCTCAAACATCAACTCCTCACGGAGATTGCCAAACTGCGGTACACAAACCCTTCCATCCTTTCTCATGATTCCCCCAATCATCTCCCAGGCGCTGCTCTCGCCCTTTTGAGCCTCCAACACAAAAGGTTGAAACTCCACATCCAATCGAGTCGCTTCCCGAATACGATCGGACAAGTCGCTCTGCACTTCAATCCAGTTCAACCGAGCCACGCTAGACTCGCCTCTCGCAACACATTCCAACCCAAGGGACTCCCATTCCCGAACCAACCGCTCATCATGAGCTTCGATCCAATTTACTTGCCCCGAGTACTTTCTACTCAACGCATCCGCCACCACATTGGCCTTACCCGGCGTATACTGAATCGCCACTTCGTAGTCTCCAAGAAATTCAACCCATCTGCGTTGCCGCATGTTCAAGTCCTTCTGATCCAAGAGATACTTCAGGCTTTTATGGTCCGTGAAGATCTTCACCCTTGCGCCATACACATAGTGTCGCCATATTTTCAACGCGAAGATTACCGCCGCCAACTCCAAGTCATGGACGGGGTAATTCCTCTCATGAGGTTTCAGCTGTCGAGACCCAAAAGCTATTACCTTGCCATGTTGCACCAACACGCAACCCAAACCGCATCCCGATGCGTCACTGAAAATCTGAAATCCATCGGTCCCTTGCGGTAAACTCAGGATCGGAGCCATCATAAGCCTCTCCTTCAGTGCCTCGAATGCTTGACTGCACTCTTGGGTCCACACAAACTTATGGTCTTTACGAGTGAGTGAGGTGAGGGGTAGAGCTATCTTCGAGAAATTCTCCACGAATCTCCTATAGTACCCGGCTAGTCCAAGAAAACTTCGGACTTCCGCCACGGTCCTCAACACCGGCCAATCTCTGATGGCCTCCACTTTCGCCGGATCCACTTCCACCCCATCACCACTAATCACGTGGCCCAAAAATGCCACCTTCTCCAGCCAGAACTCGCATTTGGAGAATTTTGCATACAACTCATTCTCCCTCAACACTTGCAAAACTATTCTCAAGTGGGTCTCATGCTCCACTTGCGATTTGGAATACACCAAAATGTCATCAATGAAGACAACCACAAACGAATCCAAGTATTCCCGAAATACCCGATTCATAAGGTCCATGAACACCGATGGTGCGTTCGTCAACCCGAACGGCATCACCGTAAACTCAAAGTGTCCATACCTTGTACCAAAAGCAGTCTTGGGTATGTCCTCGTCCCGAATTCGCAGCTGATAGTAGCCTGACTTCAAGTCCAGTTTCGAATATACCTCTGACCCCACCAATTGGTCGAACAAATCATCTATCCGAGGGATCAGATACTTATTCTTGATGGTCAATTTATTCAGCTCTCGGTAGTCTATGCATAGGCGCATGGTACCGTCTTTCTTTTTTACAAACAACACCGGTGCGCTCCACGGTGAAGAACTGGGTCTAATATACCCTTGCTCCAACAGTTCCTGTAGCTGTACCTTAAGTTCCGCTAACTCCTTTGATGCCATCCTAAATGGGGGACGCGACACCGGTCTAGCCTCCGGCATTAACTCGATCGAGAAGTCGATCTCCCGCCGAGGAGGCGCTCCAGGAAGTTCATCCGGAAACACATCCTTGAACTCTGCTACCACAGGCACTTCCTCAATCGAAAGTTGGGAGAGACGAACCTCCAACAACGCTACCAGCGCCACACCTCCCTGGTTAACCGCCCACATCATTTGCATGGCCGTAATTAGGGAATGGGCTACTCCACAAAGGCCCATAAACTTGACTTCCGCTTGCCCCTTACTCTTTAGGGTCACTACCTTGGATAAACAATCAATGCTGGAGCGCTGCTCTGCAAGCCAGTCCATGCCCAAAATGACATCGAACTCTGCTAACGGCAACACTGCCGCTTCCAAAACGAAGTCAACTCCGTCTAGCTCCCAACAGATGCGCCCTTTAGCCCCGGTGGTCATAGATGACCCATTGGGCATGCGCACTTTCAGTTCCGCGTCCGCCGAGAAAGTCTCGACTCCTACCCTTCGGATGAAACTCTCCGCAAGAAAAGAGTGCGAAGCCCCAGTATCGAACAATACCCTAGCGGGGTATCCAGAAACTAACACGAAGCCTACAACAAGACAACACACGGAAAGGGGGTCTAAAAGTATGAAGCACAAATGCAAACTTAAATTTTCTTCATACCTGTCACCACATCGGTTTGGCGGATCGCTTCTTGCTGTCCAAGGTTGTAAGCGCTTGGTTGCACCGGTTGGAACCGAGAAGCGCTCGACTCCGCCATCTTTCATTTCTCTGCAGCACTGGGGCCCGAGCGCACAGACTGCTCCTGCTTTGACTCTTGCCCCGCTTCCCCTTGCTGACAAGCACGGGCTATGTGCCCAACCTTCCCGCAGTTATAACACGTCGGCGGTCCCCTAGAGTGAGAACCCCCAGGCGTCCAAGTGCTCCTCTCACCCGACCTGGAAGGGTGAGGCTTCCTCCTCCACCTGCTCCCATCAGACTTTACATGAGATTGGGAGGGCTTCCCTTCCCCGTGCTTGGGAGTAAAACCCTTTCGACGCTGGGTTCGCTCCAGATCATTCTCCAAACTCCTGGCGGCTTCAACTAGCTCATTAAATCCCGCCCTCTTCATGGAGATGAGAGGCTGTCTCAGATTCTCCCTCAAACCTTGGTAGAAGAGGTTATCCCTCTCTACATCATCCGCCATTGTCGTTCCCGCATAACGACCCAAACGGGTGAACTCTTGCACGTACTCATCCACTGTCTTGTCTCGCTGCATTAGATGCAGAAACTGCCTCTGTAGGGCCAACCGTGTTGAAACTGGAATATACCGCTTAAGAAAAGCGTCCCCAAACTCTTCCACTGACGGGGTGCGCCCCGGGAACAGGCGGCCTCTATGGCTCACCCACCACAATTTGGCGTCTCCTTCCAACATGAACGCCGCATACTCGGATTTCTTCTCCTCTGGCGTCTCTGCCGCCCTTAATAGTTCTTGAATACGAACCCACCAATCCTCCGCGTCCGTTGGCGTTCCTACACCCTTGAAAGACGGGGGATGGAAACTCAGGAAATACTTCATGTGTCGGTCTCCATGCCCTACCACCACCCTTTCTGCCAAAGGCTCCACTCGCCTGGATTCTCCGCCTGGCACGGCCGTCGCCGTGTCCGGTGTAGCAGGGGTTGCTACCTGGGCTGCAGCCGCCGCTTGCGCCGCCACCATCGCTTCTGCAAGCATACGGCAGAAGTCAGCCGGGTTTACACCCGTGCCCAGAAGGCTTGGAGCAGTTGCACTGCTCGCCGAGAGATCATCCCTTGCTCTTGAAGTGCCCGCCTCGTTGCTTTCACTCTTCAGGAAAACAAGAAATAAGGGATTAGTCTCCAATCTCTAGACTAGAACATGAGGACACTCACGGTCCCGCATTACTCTTATGTGGATAACTTCTCTACGCACTGACCTTGAATCTAACCTGGCTCTGATACCAAATTGTAACACCTCCCCTGTAGTGGACGTAAAATATATGTCCGGCCGGGGCCCCACAGCATACGAACGCCACAGCTTTAGTATTATAAGTTGATATAACTACCCAAACTCAAAACACTTGCACAACACAGCGGAAACAAACAGGACTAGAAGTTATCCACCACTAAAGAGTAAAACAAATGGCCTTAAGGCCTAACGTCAAGTGTCCAAAAGAGACATAAAACATCAGTCATGAATGTGCTCAGCACTCCTAGTCTACCTCGGCATGTAAGCCGGACAAAAGAGTCTCAAACAAACATCATCATCAATGTAGTGCTACAAAAGAGGGAAAAACACTTCATGGGCTTAGGCCTTTTTGGCCGGCGTGCTAGCTCCTGCATGCGATCCTTGCCCTGTAAAAATTATTAGTAACGTAGGTCAGCAAAGGCTGACCTCAAACTGTGTAACAACACATCTCCTCTCGGCCGCCCCTATCGGACCCCGGGGAACCCTCCAACCTGCAAGTCAGCACTTCATATGAAATATAAATATCTACAAATGGAAAAGCATTAAAACAGGCTTGGATGTTTCAATCATCAAACATGTTCTCTATTGGTTGAGCATATAAAGAAAGGGCCTACTGTGCAATATGAATGCAACACCCGGACTTCACCCAAGGTACCCTACTGCGTATGCATCTAGCACAACATCACATCATTTGGGTACTCACATTTCCCCATTGGCATAAAGCCGCAAACACTAAGGGAGACACCTCTCCCTCAAACGGCGCACAGGCCGCCACAAGGAATTCTTGCCAAGGCCCCACCCGGTCGTGGGCTTAGCCCCGGGCTTGCCTGCAAACTCTGACGTCTCATGTCAGGATTCCAACAAACACAGACCGACCGATTCTAAGAAGCCTTGCTGTACCCCACCCGCTCATGGCCTCTTTGCCCGGGCTTGCCCCAAGCTTGGCATTCTCGTCAGTCTCACAGAAGGGGACTAGTCTCGCCGGGACACTCTCCACACATGACGCACATGTCACGGGATAGCCAGCCGACCACAGAGACATAGCCACGCCTTGGCACAACACAAACCAAGACTAAATACATCATAATTCCTGATTGTACTACAGCGTTCCCGCGCACCAAGGAAACCATATCCAACTCGTGCGGAGCTAACCTTGTCCCTCAAGGAAACCATCTACCGCCACGAGGAGCTAACCTTGTCCGGGTCCGACTACACGTACCTTTGCAAATAAACGGGACAATCACCACCACAACACAAATGGCATCTTGCCGCAATGGAAAATCTCTACGAATCCCTAAGTTCGTATGCAACATCACCGAGTCGGACTAACGGTCGCGACTATGGCTTCACCCACCATGCCTAATCCACTAGCGAAGCGGATCTCTAATGCAAAATATGCCGGGGATGGACTCAATCAACCCGGAAGTTCCTCTTGAAACTTGGCAAACCAAAACCCCTCACCATTTGAGAGTTCGGTGCCCAAAAATTAGGGAGAAAGAAAACTAAATGATGCTAATACATGCATCCTAAGGACCGAGAGGAGAGATGTCGTTACCTTCCGACTCCTCTTCCTTGTCATGGCAAAAAAACCCAAAAACACAGCATACACTGGGGCGTTACCTTCCGACTCCAAGTGTCGACACTGCTTGTCTGGGTGTCGACACAAGTCTTCTTAAGTGTCGACACTTTCCCTCTGGGTGTCGACACATGGACTTAGAAACTTTTTGCTTCAGTCCAGTAATTACTTAACCTGCACAAGTAAACTCAACATACATCAAATACATTATGATGTATATCATTGAATTGGGTGAGGCTTCTTCAAATCAGGTACATTTAACCAATGTACCCAACAGCAGGGACGACACAAGGGCTTTTACTATGGCGGATAAATCCTTTAGCTAATAAATCGGAAATTAACATTTGTAGTTCATTATGTGCGGAGGGAATAAGTCAGTAATTGGGTAGGTTAGGCAAGGACGAGCCCGGGACGAAGTCAATTTCATGTTGAATATCCCTGATTGGTGGCAACTTGGAAGGTAAATCTACCGGATAGACGTCCTTATATTCTTCCAATAATGTGCGCAGAGATAACAGTATGTTCTCTAAAGATGGTGAATCTTCCTGTACTTGTAGACATACTAACGCATATATGACGCCATCGAGAAAGGTCTCACGTTCTAACTCCTTCCTACTTATAAGACTTATCGTTTTCCTTTCCGCAGGGACCACTGTGTCCTTGGATGCAATCGACGGGTCCTTAGGTGGTGTGGGTTTCAAAATAATGGTCTTACCATTGAACTTGAACTCGTAGGTGTTGGCTTTGCCAAAATGGGTCACGTCATAATCATAAAGCCATGGACATCCTAGTAGAACGTGACAGACATCCATAGGGATGACATCACACCACACCTTATCGATGTAGTTCTTCACCATAAGCGGTACCAAGCATCGTTTAGAAACTGTGATGGATGTTTTGTTCACCCATGCTATCTTATACGGATGTGGATGCGGCTCAGTGACTAAGTGCATTCGAGTGATGGCATTCTCCGAAACGACGTTCATACAACTACCACTATCGATTATTAACTTACACCACTTGTCACCGTTCTTAAAATTTACCGAGAAGATATTCGTCCGATTGTGATCGTCCGTCGCTCGCGGTGTATTCAGAATACATCTCATAACCATCATAAACGAGTCGTCATCAATATCACTCGGCTCGGCGTCAGACTCGGTACCGGCTTCATAAACGGTCTCGGCGGGGTCAGACGTGGTATCTACTAGTGCCAGTGGTTTACTCTTAGTGGGACACTCACTAGCGTAGTGTCCTTGAATTCCGCACGAATAACATGTAGCGTTAGTCTTATTAGTTCGCCCTATTAGGACTCTCTCACCATTGGGATTTTTATTGTTCCTAGCGGTAATTACTATGGAACTTGAGTCAGTCGATCGGAACTTTCCTTTGTCTCGCATGGATGACGAAGGTGGGGGTCCTAAGATGGATTTTCCTTTCTGGACTGCCCGGCCCTTGGACTTGCTGGCATTGTGCTTTTCTATATCTAGAGCTGCATTGAATGTTGTGTTAAGGTCTGTGTGACCATAACGCAAAAGCTTGCCTTGGATGTCCGTGTTAAGTCCCTTACGGAAACAAGATAGTGTGACCTCGGGCATTTCTCGAATATCACAACGCACCATCATATCCTTGAGTCGTCCCATGTACTCTGCTACCGATTGGCCTCCTTGGCGAAGGGTGGCTAGCTCGTCGAACATTTGGGTTCGGTGATATGCCGGGACATATTGGTCATGCAGGAGTGCCTTCATGGCGGCCCACCTAATTGGGGGTGCGCCATTCACGGTGCCTAGACGCCTCTCTTCGTTCAACCAGAACGTTTTGGCTCTACCCTGAAGTTTCATTCGTGCTACCCGCACCTTCTCAACGTCCGTCAGATTGTGCCACTCAAAGTCGCACTCAATATCCATGATCCAGTTTAGAAATACTTGGGGTTCACCCATGCCGTCGTAGGAGGGTGATTCCATTTTAACGGCCCTAGTTAGGTCGAACTCATAAGGGGCTCAAGGTGCGTACTCATAATCCTGATCACGGGGTGATTTTGTCGCTCTTCTCGTTGGTTGGCGGGCTGGGGTGGCTACCCCGGTCGATTTATCCCAAAGCCGGGATTTCGAGACGCCGCCTGATTTACAGCCAACCCTTGTATTAACTGAGTGAGTGCATCGAACCTGGTGTTAAACTCTTCCCTAAGCGCCGCGATTGTTGCGGGAGCATGCTCATCATCATGGTTGTCGGCCATGTGGGAGGTGGATGGAGGGTACTCCGTGCCAAGTCTCGTGCGCATGAACGACAGTGATACAGGGTGTCTCACCCAGACACAAGACTGTTTGGACAACAGTTTTATAAATCAGGATTTTTATATGCCTAATGAGTTGGAGAACGAAAATACTTTTTTTGACTTATATGCTTAGAAAAATAGGTAGAAAATTCAGATTTTTTTATACTTCTTTTTTTTGCAAAATGTTTTTTGTTATATGCAGACCAAATAGAGAAATTCAGATTTGGTGACGAAACGTGCACGACCAAGTGTGGGTCGACGTCCTATGAAAGGGGAGCGTAAGGACGGTGTCGATTGAGAAATCAACACAACCTGGCTCTGATACCAAATTGATGTAGGCTAGGCCTTTGGAATCCTACACGGAGGGCGTGACTACGACCTTGGCAACGTTAACGCACCCTAGCCGGCACACAAACACAACGCAGCGACCACAATGATTTGTTTTTTATCGTTCGTGCTAACATACGGATAGCCGATCCGCAAGTGGAACGGAGAATGGCTATAGGCCAAAATCCTTTCCGGCTAAATGGAATAATATTAATTCCGATCCAGCTTTGGAGTTGTACCAAAATAGATCCACCAAAAAAAATTCACGATTCGAAAAAAATGGTAGGATCTATCCCAACAAAAGAAAAGCGAGGAGCGCCAATCCTCTCGCGAGATCTTTTCGGAAAAACCAACTGAAAATCTCAGATCTATTTTTAGGAACACCGCGAAAATTTAGCAATTCGAGAAATCACGCAAAATCCGTACACCACAAGAATTAATCAAAGAAGAGAATCTCTTAGGTAGGAATTTCATTACCCCACTCGGAAATGTAGATCCGAGGTGTTGGATCCACAGAGAACGATCGCTCTTCCCTTTTGGAATCCACGGGAAACGCGCCACGGATGAAGATCTTGTTCGCCTCCTTCGCTTCTCGCCGTGGTTGATTACCCCAACCTTGATCCTTCCTTGCACCATATCTTCCTCCTCCAAGGTGGCCGAAATTGTTAAGAAGTTGAATATGGCTTGGTGGATGGAAGGTAGAGAGACGGGGATGATGGGTTGCTAGAGTGAGAGGGGAGTAGAAAGGGGGCGGCCGAGAGGGATGGAGAGGGGGGCGGCCGGAATCCTAGAAGGGGAAGCCTTGAAGGGGGCGGCGGCTAAGATGAGGAGGAGAGGAGATTAGGGTTAAGCAAGCAAAGCTCTTTTTGATTTCAATAATTGTCTCCATAACAAATGATAATTTGTCCTTATATTAGGCTTACAACCATGTGACTATTAGCAGCCCAAAATAAAAATGTTGCAGAAAATGAAATGACAAAATAACATAGTGTCAAATACCACATATAACCAGATAAAGGCAGACCAAATAATAAAATAAATTCAAAGCTTATTTTTGTTGCGTGGGCGAAGATTGTAGCCGTGCCCGCTACGGCGCCGCAAGTCTCTTGATGGTGGAGCATCGTCGTCATCTTCTGTCACGGTAACACCGCCATGGTCGTCGTCTTCATCACCCAATTGGCCGTCGTGGTGGCCGTCGCCATCACGTTACCTCCTCGAGCCTATAAATAGAACCCCATACCTCTCATGGGGGTCAGCTTCAGCTTCGAAACATTGCCAAGGTGCTCACGCTCGAAGTCAGCCCACAACAAGCTCAAGTGATCACCTCCTGCGAACTCCATTTCCCAGTCCGCCTTCCTTCTTTCTGTAACTACGCGTGTCCTGCCGGCTTCAGTTGTCAGACTGCGCGGCCTCTGTTTCTTCCCTTAGTCGCGCGGCCTGCCGACCTGACTTTTCAGTCCGCGTGGCCTCTTCTGGCAATTCTTCTTTAGCTGCCAGCTTCCCCTTTGTACCCCTTTATTTATTTCTTGTAAAGGTGTATTGCCAAGCTGTAACTCTCCATTTTAATCAAAGGAAAGCCCGTCGCAAGAGCGACATTTAAGCTGCGGCTGGCGAAGTCTGCTGTTGCCGCTTCTAGCGGCCCCTCTCTCACTTCTTCTCAGCTCAGCTTAGCTCCCTCGACATCCAACCTGCAAGCACAACTGTCCAAGTACCTGTCTGCTTGATAGCTCCTGATCAACCTCCTCTTCTCGTCAGCCTTCACGGCTGTTCTCAACAAACCTCTCCTCTATCCCCGCAACCCCTTTGACAAGCACTTTGTAACAGCCCAATTTTTCAGCAGGCATATTTTTAAGTGACACGGCCTGGGACACGGGAGTGTCCCAGGGCATGTCCTTCTTGGGTGAGGAGCCGTCGCGAGTTCGATGAAAAATACGTTCGACGAAGTGTTCGGGAGGAACACGGCCCTTGTCACGGGCGTGACCTACGGCGTGACCTCCCCTGTTGAGACTCGAGTTCTTCGGTCGATGAACTGCGCTCGACGTTCGTCGAGTATGGGGTACACGAACTATGACACGGGCATGTCACAGGGCGTGTTCTGCTTTATCCAGTGGTCGACACTTTACTCTCGAGTAGGTGGAAAAGTACTCAAGTAAGGGGGGAGGGGGTGCCACGGGCGTGTCCTCCCTATGACATGGGCGTGTCTGATCCTAGTATTTGAGTAGTTAGTTTTCTATTGAGTAAGTCCTCTCGAGTAGGTCTCGAGTGGGTGACACGCCCCGTGTCATGGGCGTGTCGGCCATCTGACACGGGCGTGCCATAGCTAACTACTCGAGTAGTCCTCTCGAGTAGGTTGTGAAGATGACTCGAGTGAGGTACACGCCCTATGTCACGGGCGTGACCTGGCCGTCACGGGCATGTACCCTGGTCGTGACCTATTTCGGGATAAGGCGGTTGATAATTCAGTTTGTGCACCGCTTAGTGTGACACGGCCTGTGACACGGGCGTGTCACAGGGCATGTCGGACCCGAAAAATGATTTTGCGGGTTTTCGCGGCCGTCCATTCTTCTTCAACGGGGATCTAACAGCTGAGAGCCTTCCCTGCTTTCTTAAGGCCGAAAAGTGAGAAGGAAGACTCATTTTAATTTAGCCTTCATCTTTCTAAACTTCTAGAGAGAGAAAGGGAAAGGAAGGTGAAAGTCCACTTAGTGTCAACTACCTTCACCTATGGGGGGGGGGGGGGAATAGGTGTCTTGCAGCGTTTTTGCGGAATTAAAATCGTACCTACACAAGAAAACAAAACAACACAGCACAGAAAGGACACAAGCAATTTATAGTGGTTCCCCAATTTGGGTACGTTCACTTTCCCCCTTCGACCTATCTCCCAACCAGGGACGACTCGGTCACTTCACCAACGGGATTGAAATCCAATCCTTGCACTAACGGAAGGAACCCTTCCACACGTAGGAGTCACCACTACCACACCCGGGTTGCACCCAACCCTTACAAATAGGAAAAAACGTTCCTTTACAACAAAATAGAAATTGGAGTGTATGAGAAATACAAACTACTTATGGAGAATAAGGTGTCCCTCTTCGTTCGACGACATGTTCTTGAAATCAACGAAGAGTCCACAACCCTAAATATCACTTAGGGAGAATCTCTCCCGAAACCGGCGGCGGCAAGAAGGGCGGCGGCTTGGTTCTCGGGATCGGCGGCGACAACGGCGTGCTGCGGTTGTTCTTTGGAGATTCAATCTTCGTAGCAAAGCTAGCAAGATCTTCCAACAGTCACACTAGGATCGATCGTCTCGATCGATTCGGAAGGGGAAGGTTTACCCGATCTACGAATCAAGAGACAAAGGATCTCTAGTTAGACGCGTGAGACGCAGTGCTTGGCTGAGCTTCTGTCGAAGGGAGATCTGGAAGAAACCAAGATCAACGACGGCGATCAACTGCACGAGCGGCGATGACGGCGGCGGAGAAGGATTTCCGATCTAAGTCACGTCGGCGGCTCGGCTTCTTCTTTTCAAATTTCTTGATCGACTGTTCAAAAATACGCGAGTATTTATACAGTAGAATACTTCTTTATGATCGTTGTGGGTCCCACTAGAAGAAACCTTAAAACCAGTTCAAAACAGCGCCAGCGGCTGAGTCCGGTCCAGCGGGCTTCAGAAATTCGCCTAAGGCAAAATCGGCGAGAATCAAAGGTGATTCTCGTCGAAGAAGTTATAGCACTGGAGCTCGACTATCATCACTCAAAGATTCGGCGAGAATCAGCCAGTGATTCTCGACGATTTTGACTTAGAGACAGATTTGCACGCTCTGATTTAGCCGGATAGAGACGGCGAGAATCAGCCAGTGATTCTCGATGATTCAGCGAGAATCACTAGTGATTCTTGCCGAATCGGCGAGAATCACTTAGTGATTCTAGTCGATTATTACTTAGACGATTTTTCGTCTTTCCACCCATGAGCTGCTCTTTGACCCATCCTTGATCCTTGTCTGCTCTTGCATTATCACAGCCATGTACTTGAAAATAAGTACACTCCAATAGAGAGAGTACATGTAGGCCAACACACTGATCTGCTCAATGAGGGATTATGTCGCGCAGAACTGTGTATATTGACCTACTGCACCCTGGCATTGGTGTGTACTTAGCATGGATTAACTGCAAGCACAACTTAAAAGATTTCATCAAATACATTGTTTATTTACCTTAGCTTGTTCAGGGGCTTCTTCAAATCAGGTACGTTGTGGATACAATACCCAACAGAAGGAGGAGGAAGAAGAAGAGGGGGTTGATCTCTGGTGGAGCTTGAGAGTATCAAGCTGAGATTCGAGGAAATCGTTAAGGAGGAAAAACTTTTGCGGTTCTTTCGAGCCAGCTAGGAGTTCATGGCACCGAAACGGTCTTCAAGGGTAATGACCTTTCTTCTTATCCATGTGAAGGCTACCTTTTTGGCATATGCATGATTCCCACACCAAAGGGTGGCTGATGTTGGGAGTCTTTTGGGTTGATTCATGGAATCCCCTTTTTTGGCATATAGATCCGGAAATGAAGTACGAAATAGGCATGCTGTGTGAAGCCCATCTGGACAGGTTGGTCTGGATTGGTGATGTTGCATACGAACCGGAGAAGACTCCGTGATAAACGCGTAGTTTTGGAGTCGACGGGTTGGACCTGTAAAAGGAAGTAGCAGGAAGTACTGGAGTGGTAGACTAGTAAAATACCCGTAGAATGCTTGTGTTGCTTGTGCTGTTGGGTTCGACCTGTGAAAGGAAGTAGCAGGAAGTACTGGATTGGAATTCCAGGAAATACCCTTTTGTAATGATTAATGTTCATGGGGAGTCCACCTGTGAAGAGAGTAACAGGAAGTACTGACGTGGTAGCCAGGAAATACCCCTGACATTTGTGATATTTGCGGTGTCCACCTTCGAAGAGAGTAGCAGGAAGTACTGGTGTGCCCAGGAAAGACCCGCTGATGTGGTGAGATAAATGGGTGTTAGAGTTATGCCCAGGATTGAATTCCAGAACAGGATCGGTGAGACCTACCCGTGCCTTTATTTAGTCGCGAGTACGCCGTACTCGGTGATGGCAAGGCGATTTGAGCAACGGGGGGGGGGGGGGGTGGAGGATCTGACCTGCGTTATGTCCGTCCAACGTGAGACCAGAAAGTGAGGTCTATTGGAGTGCATAGCAAGAGTCTTAGGCCTACGCGTCGTGATACAATGGGGTGCTACGGGCCAGTACCAGTTCACTAAGACTATAAAACTCCAGCTGCACGTCATGGAGTAAATGCTCAAGTGAGTTGTTGTTGGGCTGTGACCCTGATACGGTGGTGGGCAACTTGTTCTCCGGTACACCAAGAATGTGCCCTGAGTGCATGGATCATCAAGCCGAGTGGCTGACGCTTGTGATTTAATGTGTTCGTAAAAGCACATCATGTGATCTATATATGCTTGTGATATGATATGCCTGCAGGGAAGATTACTGCTGCCCCGAGAAAGGGGTAGAGTCATTATAATTTGGTCAGCTGAATGCTGACCGTTGCCTTTGTTTACCACCATTGGGTGGATTCTCCTTGTACAGGTGCTGGAGAGCCAAGCGGGACAAAAAAGGGTTGATATCCATGCTGCTTTTGCTCCTACTGCTGCTGTTAGCCCTCGAAGGCTAATTTGGATAAATGTTATGTTTTCTTTTGATGTGGCCGACCTGCGTGCCAATGTTTGGGCCACTGTTTGAAAGTTCTATAAGGCTATAAGACCAACTCTTTATGTGTGTTGTAAGACATTCCTATAATGTATAAACTGTGGAGTTTTTATATGTTGGACATTCAAGTGAGGAGTTCAAGTGTAGTGTTATAGGCTTCCGCTAGAATGTAATGTAGGAGGTACGATGCGCTACTATGGAATCACTCCGTAGCTTCATCGTATGTTTGTGGTATATGCTGTGGGGCCTCGGCCGGACCTTCTAGTATATATTATATGAACGGATGGGGTTGTTACATTTTTGGTATCAGATGTCTTGGTCTTTCCCTCTCGAAGTTGTGGTCGACTTCTCTTGTGGGGTGGCGCGCACATGTCTGTGCAAATCAAGTTAACACGTTTGAACTCCTGAATGTCCATGATAGGAATGCAAATTCTTGTGTTTGAGGAACCTGCGCTTTCCTATTTTGTATTGTTTGCTTGTGTAAGGCCGCTAATGTGTGTGTCTTGTCCCCTTTAGGTGACTCAGAGTGGCGCGGGGAAATCGGAGCCCCAGCGTTCGGATGAAAGTACAGCACCAGCTGAGGTGCTTACCCCTCCACCGTCTAAAAAAACTGTACGACAAATTGCTGAGGCTTTGTTTGCTATGTTTCAAGGACAGCCGGTTGGCAGGCACAAGGGCAGGCGCAGCCGGCCGTGAGGCCAGAACAGGTGGAGGTGAGGCCAGAACCTATTGTGGCTGTGAATCCTTGAGCCGCTGAGAAGAAATTGACGTGATTTATGAGTTTTCACCCGCCGACATTCTCGGGAGTGGGAGCTCCTGCACAGGCTGAGGATTGGTTATCGCGCGTCAAGCGGATCATGACGGCGATTGGAACGGAGGAGCATCAGAAAGTCACCCTAGCTACCTTCCTACTTGAAGGAGAGGCTAGACTGTGGTGGGACGATATGGAGATGCATCACCTGGCTGGTCGTCCCTTAACACAAGTATCAATGGAAGAATTCTCTTGACTCTTCGTAGTGAAGCACCTTCCTACGATGCAACGAATTTCCATGGAGAATGAATTCCAAAGGCTGACGCAAGGTGATGCCAGTGTTGACGCGTACCTGCATGAATTTACACGCTTGGGGAGGTATGCGGGTTCGATTTTTGCTGATGAGCAAAGAAAGACGAATAGGTTCTACGAAGGACTGTGGGAAGATCCGAGGTTCCTGCTTTCTAGTTCTGTGAACCAAGGCTTCCAGGCGTTGGTCGACACTGTAAGCGTGCTGGAAAGACATGAAAAGGGTGCATGGGAAGAGGGCATTGGCTGTGTCACAGCCAAAATTTAAAGTGCCCCGACCGACGAAGTCATTTTATAAGAAGAAATGGGGCAAGAGGCCCAAGACGGCGGGACAAGCTCCTTCTTCAGTTGCATCAGGAGCAACATCGGGGGCCACCTCAAAGCCGGATACTCGTACGGGCTTCAATTGTGGACGGGTGGGGCATATAGCTCGAGATTGTCGGGTGCCGCCAAAGAGTGAAAAGAATGCGGGAGCATCGTATGCGGAGAAGGGCAAGGCAGTGGTGGACTCCTCTGTCTCTCATGCGCCGCCCCGGGTCTACAATCTTGGCCTACAGGAGGCCATCAAGCAGAGTGACGTCGTCACAGGTACGAGTTAAGTTTTGCATATCATATTTCTTGTATGTTTTGCTTAAGGCATATGTGTATGTGGCTTATGTGTGTGACATGAATGTCATAGGCTTTGTGATGATTCGGGACATGCTGGCGCGAGCACTGTTTAATACATGTGTGTCACATTCTTTTCTGTCTAGCGAGTTTCTAGCGCAGCTGGGGATACCTAGTCATGTGAAGACAGATAACGTCAGAGTGGTGTTGCGGAATGGCTGTTGGATGCTTGCGGATCAAGCTTGCGATGTGGCGGTCCAAATAGGAAGTCGGGATTTCAGTTTGACTGCATCTGTATTGCCGATATCGGAATTCGACGTGATATTTGGTTTGGATTTGCTTGCGGAGCAGCATGCCTTGATTGATTCCCAGTCCAAAGAGATCAGGTTGGGCCAGAATACTGAACAGGAGACAAAGTTAACGGGTATGCGAGGAGTGGGCGGGACGTTGTTGTCTGCACTCCAAGTCTTAAAGGCTGTTCGGAAGGCTGCGGAGTGCTACTTCGCCCTGATTCAGGCTGTTGAACCTAAGACCAGTGCGTGTGATGTTCCGATTGTGTCGGAATTTGCAGATGTGTTTCCCAAGGATCTCCCTGGGAAACCACCCCAGCGTGAACTTGACTTCACAATCGAGTTGGTGCTAGGTGCGAAACTTGTGGCCCGCTCGCCATTTCGCGTCACACCTATGGAAATGGCAGAGTTGAAAGTCCAACTGCAGGAATTGATGGAGCAGGGGTATATACGCCCAATAATGTCTCCTTGGAGCGCCCCTGTGCTTTTTGTGAAAAAGAAAGACGGTGGCTTGCGGTTATGTATTGATTACCGCTAATTAAATAAGCTGACCGAGAAAAAAAAATATCCGATTCTGCGGATTGATGAGCTGTTTGATCAGCTAGTGGGATCGTCTGTCTACTTGAAGTTGGACTTGAAATCTGGTTATTACCAGTTGAGGATACGTGAAGAAGATATTGCCAAAACCGCATTTGGAACACGGTACGAGCACTACGAGTTCACGGTCATGCTGTTTGGGCTGTGTAATACGCCCTAGGTATTTATGGACTTGATGCACCGAATATTCCACGAGTACCTGGATCTGTTCGTAATAGTGTTCTTTGATGATATCCTGGTGTATTCGAGATCGGAAGCCGATCATGAGCAACATTTGCGGTTGGTGTTGAATACATTAAGGCAAAATCAGATCTATTCCAAATTCTCGAAGTGCGAATTTTGGCTAGCGTCGGTGGCTTTTTTGGGCCATGTGGTGAGTGGAGCGGGCATAGCAGTGGATCCAACAAAGATAAGGGCCATAGAGCAGTGGCCAGTGTTGTCTTCAGTGGCTGAGGTCTGGAGTTTCCTTGGACTAGCAGGCTATTACCGAAGATTTGTTGAAAACTTCTCGCGGATTGCTTTGCCGCTAACCACGTTGACGCGAAAATAACAGAAGTTCATTTGGTCGCCAGAGTGTCGCGAGCTTTTGTAGAGCTGAAGATTCGGTTGACCACGGCGCCTGTGTTATCATCGCCATGTTGTACCGATGGATTTGTAATCTATAGTGATGCTTCATTGAGCGGCTTAGGCTGCGTGCTTCTGCAAAATGGAAAGGTGATTGCTTATGGCTCACGACAGCTGAAAGTGCACGAATGGAACTATCCCGTCCATGATCTTGAGTTGGGGCGGTGATCTTTGCACTAAAGCTGTGGCGACACTATCTTTATGGTGTGAAGGTGGAGATCTATACAGATCACAAGAGCCTGAAGTACATATTGGAGCAGAAGGACTTGAATATGCGACAACGAAGGTGGTTGGAGTTCCTCGGGGACTACACCTTTGAGATTCACTATACTCCCAGGAAGGGGAATGTTGTCGCGGATGCCTTGAGTTGGCGGACTCCGACAAGAGCAGCTTGGTAGCAGAGGCATGATGAACGTCTCATCCAGGAGCTGGAAGCGTTAGAGATTTCTTATGTTGACAAGAATTCCACTGCCAATGCATGTTTGAACTGGACGGAAGTGCAATGTGACCTTGCGGACCGAGTTCGATGGATAACGGAGTTGTGTCGACACCTTGAAGAGCTGTGTCTACATCAGGAAGTATCGACACTTGGAGCTGTGTCGACACTCAGCAAAAGTCTGCAGAGACTAAGTTAAAGTGTCGACACAAAGAACAAAGTGTCGACACTCAGCAGAAGAGTCAACATTTGAAGTAAGTGTCGACACCCAGAACAATGTGTCGACACTCAGCTGAAGACTCTACACTTGAAGAAAGTGTCGACACATGGAGCAGTGTCGACACTTAGCAAAGAACAACAAGATCGTCAAAATATTCTAAGTACAAGTGTCGACACTAAGGGAATGTGTCGACACTCAGCTGAAGTCTCAGCAGAAGAATCAAGTGTCGACACAAGGAGCTGTGTCGACACTCAGCAAGTATCAACATAGAAGACTATGTGTCGACACCAAGAAGCAGTGTCGACACTTAACAGATTCAACACAAGAAGTTGTGTCGACACAAAGGAGATGTGTCGACACTTAGAAGAATTCAGCAAGTTACAGAAGATCAAGTACTTGTGTCGACACTCAATTTCAGTGTCGACACATGCAGAAGAAACTGTGTCGAGACATAGTATCTACAACACAAGGAGTTGTGTCGACACCTTGTAGACTTGTGTCGACACTTACATAACTGGTGTCGACACTTGGTCTATAAGTGTCGACACTTAAAGACAGAAAGTCTCGACACTTTCAGACAGTTAGAGATTTTCAAGAATTGAATGGATGACTTGACAGCTGCCGTTCCAGCCGGTCTACAGCACCTGTCAGAGATGTCAGAATTCAGTTATGGACCGGACCAGACGGTTACCATGGAGAAGGCCTATAAATAGGCTCATACAGTCTACAACACCTGTATGGCTTTGGGCCTGAGGTGTAGGAACCAGTTTGGGTTCTGAGACAGTGGTGAAGTTTGGCCGAATCTAGTACACTGCTAGATAGGCGAAGGGGGAAAGTAGATGTACCCAAAGCTTGAGGAACCACTATAAAAACTCTATGTCTGCTGTGCTGTGATTGTGCTTTGCTGATTTGCTGTATTTGCTTTGTTAAAATAGTTAGAATTCTGTGAACTTAACTGATTGCTGCCATTAAAGTTTAAAAAGAAGTAGGCCACCTATTCACCCCCCCTCTAGGTGTTTAGGTACTATATCTTTCAAGTGGTATCAGAGGGAGGTTACTCAAAAAAGGACTAACAGTTTGAGGAGATCCTGTTTGGCAGATTCAGTGTAAGTCAAAATACACATTCAAGAAAATCAAGAACCATGGGTTCCTCTGAAAATCACAAGGAATTGGGTTCCATGAAATTGCCCCTATGCAGGAAGGAAATCTTTGGGATCTGGAAGGAAAGGGTAAGGCTGTTTATGGAAGCCTCTGACCCTAGGATCTACATCACAGTAAAAGAGGGACCATATGTGGCCATGAAGATATCTGTTCTAGATGCAAATCAGAGAACCCCAAAGGATTTCTCTGAAATGACTAAGGATGAGATTGTCCTAGCTACCATGGACAAGAGGGCACAAAACATTATAGTGAGTGCCATAGATGATGCAACATTTCAGAATCTTATACACTGTAAGACAACCAAAGAGATGTGGGACACTCTTATAGTGTATATGGAAGGATCTGAAGAAGTTAGACAAGATAGAAAATCCTTGCTAAATCAGGAGTATGAGAGTTTTAGACAAGGAAAAGGTGATAGCATAACTGAGTGCTATAAGAAGTTCTACAGAATAGTAAATGAACTCATGTCTTATGGAAGAGAGTTCAGTAATTATGAACTAAATGACAAGTTCCTAAGGTCCCTAACCAAAGATTGGGACACAAAGATCTGTGCCATTAGAGAAATGGCTAAGTTGGGAGAAATTCCTCCACCTACACTGTTTGGCAAATTGTTGTCATATGAGATGCAGTTGACAGTGAGGAAAGAGGAGGAGAAATCAACAAGAACTGAGCACAAGAAAAGAACAGTAGCCTTCAAGACAGAAGCCTCCAGGAAGTGCAGGAATAAGTCACCAACTCCAGCTCCAAAGGTAGTTGAATCAGAGACAGATGAGTCAGTCAGCACCAAGTCTGAAAGCAGTGAAAGTGATGAAGACTTTGCTGCCTTCACTAGACACTTTCAGAAATTCTTGAAGAAGGAACAGTGGAGGACAAAGCCCTCTACTTCAAAAGGAAAAGAAGCTTCTTATCAGGATAAAAAGGATTCAAAGAAGGACAGGAAGAGGACAAAATCTAGCAAGGCAACTAGTTCTAAGATAGTGTGCTATTGCTGCAATAGACAAGGCCATGTTATTGCAGACTGTCCTGAAAAGAGGAAAGAATCTAGTGACAGGAAAAAGACTTATTTCAAAGGCAAGAAAGAAAAGTCTTTTGTTGCCAAGAAGGAGAAGACTCTATCAGATATCTCTTCTTCAGAAACTGAGTCTGATGCTGAGGCATACATAGGGCTGTTTGCTGAAGAAGAAGAAGAATTTATGCAGATAATGGAGTCTATTTATGAACAAGAAGACAGCCAGTGCCAAGGACTGATGGCATTGACTGAGAGTGACAAAATCCTGGAGCAGCCAGGACCCAGTAAGGTACAAAGTTCAACTTTAAATTCAGTTTCTTGTACCAGTACAGAATCAGATACATCTTCATCAAGTGATGAAAGTGTATCTGAGTCTGAGGATGATATTCATCAGCTTATAGATGAATATAAAGTACTGTTGCAAGCTTACAAGAAAAGCAAGTCCCTAGCCAAAAGTCAGGCAAAGGAAATTACTGATCTTAGAGCTGCTGCAACAGATTCTGAGAAGCTATTTGATCAAAAGCTTAATGAGATAGCCAGGCTGAAACACATAACAGTGATTCAGATGGGGACTATCACCTTTAAGAATGATCAAATCAAGAGTCTGGAGATCAATCTTCAGAAAGAGAGAGAGCTTGTTTCAAGGTTTTCTAAACCTAAGTCAGTGCTACCTTTAATTGATGAATTTGTTCATCATAAAGGCAAGGCTGGACTGGGCTTTATTAAACCTGCAAGGACTGAGCAGTCCAAGTCCAAGTCCAAGGGCAAAGCCCCAACATTCAACAAGTCAGCTGTAGATAAGACAGCAAAGACAGTACCTAAGCAAAGGTACAATAAGTTTGAATGCTGGTGCTGTGGCAAAGTTGGCCATTTTGCAGTGGACTGTTGGCACAATGCTAGTGCCAAAGTGAGTACCAAACTACCTGTTGGAAAGCCAGTAGGTAGCTTTGTCAGATTGCAAACTAACAAGTACCAAGGACCCAAGAATTCTTTGGGTTCTAAGGTCCATTAATCTGTTTTGCAGGTGAGTCCAAGTGGCCATACCCCAACATGGTACTTGGACAGTGGATGTTCCAGACATATGACTGGAATTAGAGGATTACTAAAGGACTACATACCAATAAAAGATGGTCCAAAAGTCACCTTTGGTGGTTCTAAAAAAGGAATCATCAAAGGATTTGGTAACATTTCTAGCAACTTGGTTACCATTACTCAAGTGGCTTATGTTAAAGGGTTGAAACACAACCTAATAAGTATAAGTCAGTTAAGTGATGTAGGGTATGACATCTCATTTGTTAAAAATAGTTGTCATATCAAGAGGTCAAGTGATCAAGAGATCATTTTGACAGGTTATAGGAAGAGGAATGTCTACTGCCTAGACATTATGTTTGAGAACAATGGTTCTCCAGTTTGTCTTGTAGCTGATGAGACAGTCACTCATTGTGTCAAATGGCACAAGTGGCTAGCCCATCTTAACTACAAGACTATTAACAAACTCTTTAGCAAAGAGTTAGTGAGGAATGGTCCTCAAGTTAAGTGTGTTAAAGATGGTATTTGCTCAGCTTGTCAAAAGGGCAAGCAGACTAAATCCACCTTTAGAAGCATAGAGAACAAAGATGCTGTGAGGTGTTTATACCTCTTGCACTTGGATCTCTTTGGTCCAATGCCAGTTCACAGCTTAGGTAGGAAGGTCTATACCCTTGTAGTTGTAGATGACTACTCAAGGTTTTCTTGGGTGTTCTTCTTAAGACAGAAATATGAAACACCTAGTGTCTTCCATAGCTTTGTCAAGCAAATTCAGAATGAACTAAACAGTACAGTGGTCAAGATTAGAAGTGACCATGGTACTGAATTTCAGTCTGATAGCATGACAAAACTTTGTGAAGACTTTGGGATATTTCAAGAATTCTCTTCACCTAGAACACCTCAGCAAAATGGCATTGCTGAGAGGAAAAATAGGACCTTGATAGAGGCTGGTAGGACCCTACTAAGTGATACAACACTGCCAGAGTATTTCTGGGCTGAAGCAGTCAACATTGCATGCCATGTTATAAATAGGGCTACCATCACTAAAAGGCTTAACAAGACCCCCTATGAAGTTGTGAAAGACAGGAAACCAAACCTATCGTACTTCAGGATCTTTGGTTGCAAATGCTTCATACTTAACAATGGGAAGTCTTACTTAACTAAGTTTGCTGCCAAGTCCCAAGAGGGAATTTTTGTTGGGTACAGCAATAATAGTAAGGCTTATAGAGTCTACAACTTGAATACACAAGTTGTAGAAGAATCTGTGCATGTAGTTTTTGATGAGACTAAACTTATTAACAATGAGTTGTCTAGTAGTGTATGCAGCCCCACAGGTTTAACAAAGAAAATGGACAAGCTTACTATAGAAGAAGTGCCTGCTGCAAGACAACAAGTAGAAGACAGTAGCTATTGTCCAGGGGGAGAACTACATGTGCCAATGGCTGAAGAAATACAAGGAGTACAGCATGATGGAGACGCTGAAGAGGTTCAACCAGAAGTTAGGATGCCTCCAGCCAACAGGCATCTAAGAGATCATCCAGTAGAGCAGATTATTGGAGATCTAAGACAAGGAGTACAAACCAGGAGCAGATACATGAATGCAACAATCTACTCTAGTTTCCTGTCTCAAGTTGAACCTAAGAAGTTTGAAGAAGCAATACAAGATCCACAATGGACTGAAGCAATGCAAGAAGAGCTTAATCAGTTCAAGAGGTGCAAGGTCTGAGAACTTGTTCCTAAACCTAAAGACCACAATATAATAGGAACTAAGTGGATCTACAGGAATAAGATGGATGAACAAGGGGTCATCATTAAGAATAAAGCTAGACTGGTTGCTAAAGGATATAGGCAAGAAGAAGGTATTGATTTTGATCAAACCTTTGCTCCAGTAGCCAGACTGGAAGCCATAAGGATGTTCTTGGCCTATGCAACCTATCAAGGATTCAAGGTTTACCAAATGGATGTCAAGTCAGCATTCCTAAATGGTAATCTTAAGGAAGAAGTCTATGTGGAAAAGCCTTCAGGTTTTGTTGATCCAACTCTACCTCATCATGTCTATAGACTTAGGAAAGCTTTATATGGGTTAAAGCAAGCCCCCAGGGCTTGTTATGAAACCCTATCTAGTTTCCTCATTGAGAACAAGTTCTCAAGGGGGAAAATAGATAAGACTCTATTCCTTAGGGAATCTAGAGGCAAAGTTATACTAGTTCAAATATATGTAGATGACATTATATTTGGGTCTACTGAAACCAGCCTTTGCAAAAAGTTTGCAAAACTTATGCAAGGTCAATTTGAGATGAGTAGTATGGGAGAGCTAAAGTTTTTCTTGGGTCTCCAAGTTAAACAGACTGAAATTGGTTTATCCATTTGTCAGTCCAAGTTCACCCTAGAACTCATAAGGAAGTATGGTATGGATTTATCCATCACCATGAAGACTCCTATGGGGTCAAGTATGTCTCTTAGCAAGGATGATGTAGGGAAACCTGTAGATGAAACCTTGTATAGAGGGATAGTTGGCTCCCTATTATACTTGACTGCTAGTAGACCAGACATCATGTATGCTACATGTGTTTGTGCAAGGTATCAAGCCTGCCCTAAAGAGTCTCATTTGACTGCAGTCAAAAGAATATTGAGATATCTCAAGGGCACTCCCTATCTAGGCCTCTGGTACCCTAGGAATGGGGATTTTGAACTAACAGGTTATTCAGATGCAGACTTTGCAGGATGCAAAGAAGATAGAAAGAGCACTACTGGAACCTGTCAATTCCTAGGTGGGAGAATAATTTCATGGAGTAGCAAGAAGCAAACCAGTGTGGCTATCTCCACAGCAGAGTCAGAGTATGTGGCTGCAGGAAGTTGCTGTGCTCAACTTCTGTGGATACAACATCAGCTAGAGGACTATGGATTTCAGGTAAGTAGAACTCCATTTTTCTGTGATTCTACTAGTGCTATTTCAATAGCTAATAACCCTGTATCCCATAGTAGAACAAAACATATTGAAATTAAATATCATTTTCTTAGGGAGCATGTAGAAAGATAAGATATTTTATTAGAATATGTTAAAACTGATAATCAAGTAGCTGATATGTATACTAAGCCCCTAGAAGAAGCTAAGTTCAATAGATTCAAAATTGAACTAGAAATGATAAACTTAGAGTAAGTTTACAGACTTAAAAATGGCTAAGTAAAAAGGTGTCGACACATAGACAAGTCTATGTCGACACAGAATAGTGGTGTCGACACTTTAGGAAAAAGGTGTTGACACATCTAGTAAGTTGGTGTCGACACTTCAGAATATTAGTGTCGACACATGTCCAGTAGGTGTCGACACATCCAATGTGGTGTCGACACTTAGTATTTACTCAGAATTTTCTAAGTAAAGTCTCGACAATATGTCGAGTTATGTTGTGTCGACACATAACCAAGTGTCAACACATAACATCTGTTGACTAAACTTGTGTCGACACATATGTGTCGAGACATTATAAGTCAGTGTCGACACTTATTGCCAGTGTCGACACATTTTCAGTTAGCTGTCCCACCTGTTCATCTTCAAAATCAGAAAGGTATAAATAGGGCTTTGTCTTAGTTTGTCGACACTCTTTCAAAGTTTCGAGACTAAAACTTCTGTGTCGACACCTCTCTTCTCTCAAGACAAATTCTACAAACCCAAATGGCGCCTAAGCTTGAGGAGAACATCAACGAAGGATATGAGCTAGTGCGCGGCGCTTTCGACGATGCAGATCAAGAAATCAAGTCAGTCGTAACCCTAGTCGCCGATTCTGGACTAGAATACTTAGTTTCAGAACCTACTAAGATATGGAAGAAGGAGGTTCTTTAATTCCTCAATGGAGCCAAGGTGGATGAATCTGGATACAAAATCAAATCCAGAGTTCATGGTGCAAGGGTTAAGGTATCTCCTAAAAGTCTGAGGAAGATTCTCCAGCTATCAAGAACTCAAGAAGAAGATGAGGTTACAGCTTCAAAGACCTGGGAAGCTCTAACCTGGTGTGGACTTGATTCCAAGATGAAGATAGGTTCTATTTTCACCAGGAAGGGAATGAACAATCAAGGAAAGTTTCTTTCTAAGATAGTTGGAAAAGTGTTACTCAACAAGCCAGGAGGGCATGACAGAGTGTCTGCCTATATGTTTGGAATAATGACAAGGATAATCTTCACTCTGAAAACAGACTGGTCAATAGTAGTCTATGAGAAAATCAAGGAAAGTTTGAAGAAGCCCAATCTGGGCAGAATCTTAAGTCTCTACCTAGCTGGTACCATACCAGAGGTAATGAATACTACTGCTGGAAGCAAGATAAATCACATGAGGAAGATGGATCTAAGGATCTTTTCTATATGGAACAGGGTGTTATCAAAGGAAATGCCAACCCCTGAGAAACTAGTTCCTGAGAAAGAAATTCCACCTAAGAAGAAAAGAAAAACTGCTCCAGTGGCACAAGAGTCGACCAGTAGTTCTGACAGTGAAGAACAGGTTGTCTTCACTCCTGATGACCATGAGGAAGAGCCTGCAGTATAGACTCCTGCTCCTCAAGTTGGTGCTGAGATCCAGGTGGAGCTACCACAAGCTAGCCCCATCCACAGGGATCAAAGCAAGGGGGAGCTTCCAGGTGTAGAAGAACCCTCTACACTAGAAAGTGAACAAGCCACCACCATCATACTAGAGGTACTCACTGACCTAAATACTTTAGAATTTCTTATAGAAGATGCTGATTTGTCTGATGTTCATCAGCAAACTCAGCTGAATACTCAAGAACCAGATGCTGTTGGAGATGACACATCTGCTGTACAAGAAGTAATTCCTGATCCAGAGGTTGAAGAACCAAGAACTTCTCTTGCACAGTCTCCACAAGAATACACAATGGAAGACTTGTTCCTAAATCTGGATCAAGCAGATTTTGATAAGGAAACTGATGATGCTGCTGTTGAGGGGGAGAAGGTACAAGTTCTAGAAGAGCCTATAAGGCAAGAAACTGAGATAGCTCCAGCTGTGCAAGCTGAAAAGCCTTCAAGCCCTAAGGAAAGGGTTGACATAGCCAGCTCCTCAGAGTCTGAAGATGAGGAGGCTACTAGGGCAAAGAAAATGAAACTTTATGTCTTCAGGAGAAGAAGCCAGAGTTACAAGAAGGCTCTCCAAACAGTTGCACCACAGCCTATAATTCAACAAGCCCCAGCCATTGATTATAGTGCACTGATGGTGGCAATGCAAATCAAGTTGGATGAGCAAAGGCAGGCCATAGAGAAATATGTAGATGAAGGGCAAAAATCTCTCCAATTTGATCTGGCCCAGGATATAAAATCTATAAGGTTTGAAATGAACCAAAATAAGAAGGAGATGACAGACTGCTTCCACAAGGGTGGCAATGCAGTGGTGTACTTGGCAACCCACCAGGAAAAGATAAAGGCCCAAGTGGATGACATAGCATTGAAGTAAGGATATATTCTTGAAAATCAGTTAAGAATGAATGACAACTTGACTGCTTCTCATAATGCTATAGTCACTGAATTGAAGAACAAGGCTGCTGAACCCTCTACTTCTACTGCTGCTAAAGCTGAATTTGATAAAGTCTTTCAAGAAGAAATCTCTGCTGTTCAGACTGCTATCCAAGCATCCCAGAAAGCCATATCTGACCAACTTCAAAAGCTCAAACCTTACTTTAAAGATGGAATTAGATACTTGGATAGTCAAATCCGATTTCAGAAGGATGATTTCAGAGATCATATGGCTAGAGAAGTCATAAAGGCGGAGAGAGTTTTAGTCAAAGCTAGCTCTGATCATGCCAAATGGATATCTAATTCCATCAGAGCTACACTAAGCTATCCTTCACTTTGTGATGATGACAATGTTGCTGAATCTGGCATTCAACCTGCATATCTTAGAGGTGAGCAACCAGAGGTAGCTCAAGTAATCTATCCTCCACCAGATTTTGAGATGATTCATGCTGAGGTACAGACCATGTACAACCCATCTGGGGGCAAGGACAATGTCCATATTGAAAAGGTTGTTCAGCCTATATCAGAAGCTATGCAAGAGGCATTGCAGAAAGAGGAAGAGACAAGGTTGTCTAAGAAGAGGTTTAGGGAACAAGCAGAACAAAGGCCAGACTTTGAACAGTGGAGCCCTACCTCTAGAAACATAATATTAACTGCCTGGAAAGCTGCCAAGGATAACACTCATGACAGGAACAAATGGTTTTCTGAAGCTGAATGGCGAAAACATGAGATCAGGCAGGAGGCAATAGTTCAGTATAGAAGGAAGGTAAAGATGGGAAAGCTACCTCCTACTGCAGTGGAGCCTAGCAAGTACTTTCCTAAGCCATACCATTATTTTGAGATGCAGAAGATCAAAGCTGAAGAGCTTAAAAAGAAAGATCTGAAAGGCAAGAAGCCAGCTGATGCTGGAACTGCTGATGCTGCTGTCCAAGCTAAAGTTCAAGCTAGCAAAGGCATAGTGATTAAGGAGCCAGAACAAAAATAGATTTAGCATTTTCTTGAAGTTTACTTTGTAATTTTCTTGATGAAAAACATTTTGTGAACTTCTGAAACTGTATAAGACAGATATTTGAACAATATATGATTAATCTATTTCATGTTTGTTCTGTGAATATGTCTATTTCTTATTTGTACTGTAATGATGAATTTGTATACATGTGAAATTAATACATGTTTATGATTACCCTGCTGTACATTGTCCTGCTTTACATCATTTTGTAATTTTAATTATGAATGGTGTATAACATTGACTAAGGGTTATGACTTCTCCAAATAGGGGGAGATTGTTGGGTACATTGATTAAATGTACCTGATTTGAAGAAGCCTCACCCAACTCAATGATATACATCATAATGTATTTGATGTATGTTGAGTTTACTTGTGCAGGTTAAGTAATTACTGGACTGAAGCAAAAAGTTTCTAAGTCCATGTGTCGACACCCAGAGGGAAAGTGTCGACACTTAAGAAGACTTGTGTCGACACCCAGACAAGCAGTGTCGACACTTGGAGTCATTGTGTCGACACCTGGAATGCAGAGTCGACACCAGAAAGAAAGTGTCGACACTTGGAGCTGTGTCGACACTCAGTGAAGTAAAGTGCACACAGAAAGTGTCGACACTTAACAACAGTGTCGACACCTTGAAGAGCTGTGTCTACATCAGGAAGTGTCGACACTTGGAGCTGTGTCGACACTCAGCAAAAGTCTGCAGAGACTAAGTTAAAGTGTCGACACCAAGAACAAAGTGTCGACACTCAGCAGAAGAGTCAGCATTTGAAGTAAGTGTCGACACCCAGAACAATGTATCGACACTCAACTGAAGACTCTACACTTGAAGAAAGTGTCGACACATGGAGCAGTGTCGACACTTAGTAAAGAACAGCAAGATCGTCAAAATATTCTAAGTACAAGTGTCGACACTAAGGGAATGTGTCGACACTCAGCTGAAGTCTCAGCAGAAGAATCAAGTGTTGACACAAGGAGCTGTGTCAACACTCAGCAAGTATCAACATAGAAGACTATGTGTCGACACCAAGAAGCAGTGTCGACACTTAACAGATTCAACACAAGAAGTTGTGTCGACACAAAGGAGATGTGTCGACACTTAGAAGAATTCAGCAAGTTACAGAAGATCAAGTACTTGTGTCGACACTCAATTTCAGTGTCGACACATGCAGAAGAAACTGTGTCGAGACATAGTATCTACAACACAAGGAGTTGTGTCGACACCTTGTAGACTTGTGTCGACACTTACATAACTGGTGTCGACACTTGGTCTATAAGTGTCGACACTTAAAGACATAAAGTCTCGACACTTTCAGACAGTTAGAGATTTTCAAGAATTGACTGGATGACTTGACAGCTACCGTTCCAGCCGGTCTACAGCATCTGTCAGAGATGTCAGAATTCAGTTATGGACCGGACCAGCCGGTTACCATGGAGAAGGCCTATAAATAGGCTCATACTGTTTACAGAAACTGTTGATCAGATTATTGTTCAAGTAGTTATTAAAGTGGTACACAGAGTATCAACACAAGAAGATCTAGCTGTCCAAGTGAAGATCTAAGAAGTTGGAGAGAGAGGGCTCCATCCAAGAAATCAGCCATTGGAACTAGGCTGAGAAGAAGGATTCAGATTAATTCTGGATCTTAAGAAGCAGAGATCAAGGATCAACTGCAGGAGGATTCATTCTTATTCAGTTCTACTTTCAAGAAGCTTTGAAGAAAGCTAAGTCAGATTGAATCCAGCTGAGTTCTTCCAAGAACTCATCAAGAAACTCTCAACTCCCCTCTCTTGTTTCTGAGTTGTTGAGTTATTATTTCTCTAATCATTTTTATCTTGTAGGATACTTTGGATCTGAGTGAATTGTAAGCCTATATTTATAAAGGCTGAGGGTAGGGCTTGAGAGCCTGAGTGTAGGAGATTGAAATCTCTGAGTGTAGGCCGTGTTGGCTGAGTGTAGGCCTTGTTGGCTGAGTGTAGGCCTTTGTGGCTGAGTGTAGGCTTTGTTGAAAAGCTGAGTTGTAAGGCTTTGGGCCTGAGGTGTAGGAACCAGTTTGGGTTCTGAGACAGTGGTGAAGTTTGGCCGAATCTAGTACACTGCTAGATAGGCGAAGGGGGAAAGTGGATGTACCCAAAGCTTGGGGAACCACTAAAAAAACTCTGTGTCTGCTGTGCTGTGATTGTGCTTTGCTGATTGCTGTATTTGCTGTGTTAAAATAGTTAGAATTCTGTGAACTTAACTGATTGCTGCCATTAAAGTTTAAAAAGAAGTAGGTCACCTATTCACCCCCCCCCCCCACCTCTAGGTGTTTAGGTACTATATCTTTCAAGATCTCAGCGAGGGAATGATTCCATCTAGGTGATTGTCGATCGGCTGACAAAAGTAGCACACTTCCTCCCGAACAAGGGAGATGATTCGGTAGAAAGTTTGGCAAAGCTGTACGTGGAACAGATTGTACGGCTCCACGGTTTTGGTCGGAGCATCATGAGTGATCGAGATGGACGATTCATGTCAAAGTATTGGATGCTCGTTCACCAGCTGTTGGGCACGAAGTTGACTTTCAGTACGGCCTTTCATCCCCAAACGGATGGCCAAACTGAACGAACCAACAGAACGATGGAGGACATGCTCCGAATGTGCGCCCTAGATTTTAGAAAGAGATGGGAAGATCATCTCTACATGGTGGAGTTTGCTTATAATAACAGCTACTAGGAGAGCATCGAGATGGCACCGTATGAAGCACTATATGGAAGGAAGTGTCGTACTCCATTGGCTTGGGTAGAAGCGGGTGAAGCTAAAGTTTATAATCGTAATGAAGTCGATGAAGCAAACTCAACCATTCGTGCTATTCGAGAGTGGCTACTCATAGCCCAAGATCATCAAGCAAAGAACTACAACGTCAAGCACCGGAACGAGGAGTTCGCGGTAGGCGATTGGGTCTACTTGAATATCAAGCCCTTAAAAGGATTATCCAGGATTCGACGCTTGAAAAAGTTGAGTCCAAGATATTTCGGTCCCTTTGAAGTGGTTGAGCGAATCAGAGAAGCTGCGTATCGGCTAGCTCTTTCGGCAGACTTGGGTTGACTACATGATGTGTTTCAAATCTCGGTACTTCGGAAGTCCGTTAAAGATCCAGCTCAAGTGATCACGGGTGATCGTGTGCCGGTGGAGTATGGGCTAACAACGAGAGTTAGACCCATTCAGATCGAGGATCGAGCAGAGAAACAGTTGCGGAACAAGACGGTCGGGATGGTTAAAGTCCGGTGGGACAACTGTGGTCGTGAAGAGCTTACATGGGAGCGAGAGCAGACCATGCGAGCTGAATTTCCCGAGCTGTTTCTGTAACTGAGTGGATAGTGAAAAGTTATTGTAACAAGATATTTTGATGTTATAACTTTTTAGTTGGTGAGTGCCTTCCTGTGTGCAAATTTAGAGGACGAAATTTCTGGTAGGAGGGGAGGGTTGTAACAGCCCAATTTTTCAGCAGGCAAAGTTTTGGGTGACACGGCCTGGGACACGTGCGTGTCCCAGGGTATGCCCTGCTCGGGTATGGAGCCGTCGCGATATCGACGAAAAATACGTTCGACAAAGTGTTCTGGAGGAACACGCCACTTATCACGGTCGTGACCTAGGGCGTGACCTCCCCTGTCGACACTCGAGTTCTTTGGTCGACGAACTGCGCTTGACGTTCGTCGAGTATGGGGTACACGGCCTATGACATGGGCATGTCACAGGGGGTGTTCCGCTATGTCGAGTGGTCGGCACTTTTCTCTCGAGTAGGTGGAAAAGTACTCGAGTACGTGGAGCGGGGGGTGCCACGGGCGTGTCATCGCTGTGACACGGGCGTGTCCGATCCGAGTACTCGAGTAGTTGGTCTTCTCTCGAGTAAGTCCTCTCGAGTAGGTCTCGAGTGGGTGACACGCCCCATGTCACGGGCATGTCGGTCATCTGACACGGGCGTGTCAAAGCTAAATACTCGAGTAGTCCTCTCGAGTAGGTCATGAAGATGACTCAAGTGAGGTACACGCCCTATGTCAAGGGAGTGTACCCTTGTCGTGACCTGTTTCTGGATAAGGCAGTTGATAAGTCGGTTTATGCACTACTTAGTGTGACACGACCTGTGACACGGGCGTTGATGAATTGTAAATATACGTATTTTTGTGCACATTAATTTAGTCATTTTCATTTATTTTCGTCATTTTTACTTATTTTTATTCAATAAAATGCTCCTATTCTTGTAAATTTTAAATTTACTACTAGCTTGTTTTATTTTGTTTTTCAGAAAAATCCCAAAATCTGCCAAAATTGGGCAGTACATGCCCGTGTCATTTGGATCACGCCCGTGACCAGGGCGTGACAGCTCAAATTCCGTGAAGTTGCAAATTTCTGAAGTAAAAAGCTCGACATGCCTGGAGTCACGCCCGTGTCACCCGACACGGGACGTGACAGCAGCCCGTGTCCCCTCCACTCGACGAATTCAGTTCAACGATTGTCGAAATCGCGACACGCCCAGAGTCACGCCCGTGACCTAGGGCGTGACTCAATCTCAGCTCGACAATTTCAACTCGACACTTTCCGCTCGACATTCGTCGAGTGTCGACACCAACCGACACGCCAAGAGTCACACCCGTGACCTGGGGCGTGACTTCACCCACTGGCCCGACAAGATGCTGCCAAAGACGTTTGACGCAACCTGCGCCCGGTTCTACCGCCCCGACACGCCCAGAGTCACGCCCGTGACCGGGGGCGTGACATCCGCGAACTCAGCCCGAAGTCAACTTTCCTGTAAAATCTTCGGCCGCCATCATGAATAGTAGTGACACGCCCCCCCTACACGCCCGTGACGGAGGGCGTGTACTTAGAATTTTTTGCCTATAAATTGCCAATTTCTGTAAGGTTCAAGGGTTCAGATTTTTGGGCCATTTTAGTGTGTTTTTGTGGGCTGCATCCGTGATTCCCTTGCTATGTAAGGAGATTTCTCCCCCCTTTTCTTTCATGTTTATTTTTGCTTTAGCTTTAGCTTTGTAATAGCTTGTAATAGTTTCCTTTAATCAATAAAAATGTTAGTTTTTCTCTTCTTATTTGGCTTTGGAATGAACTCTTGTGCCCACTTTTCTTCTCATTTTATTCTTAGTTTCACCTTTGTTTTTCTCTTTATGAAAAGTGTGTGTGTGTGTATGAGTGTAACATGTTTTATAGTAATGTTTTTAATTTATCTTCATGATAGGTTTTGTATCAGATTTCATTTCCAAGTTAGGTATGATAAGTTTTCCTCTTCTTCATCATGTCCTTTTCTACCAAAAATTTTTATGCTTTCATTCTTATGTATTTATAAAAGAGTTGAAAGTGATTTTGATGTTTTTTTACTTAGTTTTTGTAGGATTGTAAAACCCTTTTTGTTATTTTCATTTTCTTTTCACTTTTTAATAGCTTTTATGAAAACATAAGAATGAAAATGTTGAAATTTTAATTTTTGAAAGGTTTTAGTTTTTGATTTATTTTGGAAAACTTTTGTTCTCTTAAAATTTTAATTTGTTTTTTTTATTTGTTTTTGGCAAAACCAAAGCATAAAAAAGTAGATGTTTTAATTTTTAGGTAACTTTCATTTTGCTTTTAATTTGTGTGTGTGAGTGTATGAGAATAATGTTTTGATGCTTTGTTCAAATTATGTAGAGTGTGTGAGTTTAGGTGTTAGTTTTTCATGCTTAATTTTTCATGCTTTGTTTTATCGTTTTCTTTAATTATGTAGAGTGTGTGTGTGTAGGAGTTAGTTTTATTGCTTTCCTTCAATTCTTATAGAGTGTGTGTGTTTGTGTGCATTTATTTCCGCCTACTCATTAAGAGTTAAATGACGCATCGTTTTCATTTCCTGCCTACTCGTTTGAGTAGGACTTGTAATTTTCTTTCTTTATTTTTCCGCCTACTCACTTGAGTTAAATGGACGGACTTTATTTCCCGTCTACTCGTTTGAGTAGGACTTGTACTTGCATTTATTTTCGCCTACTCGTTTGAGTTAAATGGCGTATCTTTATCTTCCTGTAAATATTTGAGAAAGCCTTGTAATCGCATTTATTTTCTCCTACTCATTTGAGTAGGACTCGCTTTCATTTTAGTCCTACTCGTTTGAGTAGGACTTGCAATTTTCAGCTTTTATTTCCCGCCCCCACTCGTTTGAGTGGGACTCGCAATTTCAATTATGCAAATTTCTTTTATGTGTAACTTAGTTTCTGTTTTATTTATAATTTGGAATGTGCGTGAGTTCTTGTTTTAGCTAACTTTTCAGCTCTAAATGTTTGTTATTTTTTATGTCCTCTTCTTATAATCATTAATCGTTTAATTTCGAACTCGCGCCTCATTAAATTATAAAGCCGTCCCCATACCGATGTGTGGCTAATCGTTATTAGCCTCGGCATCGAAGAGCATTGGGACATTTAAAATGATTTGTAATAATTGAAGCTCTTTATTTTCATTTTAATTTAAGGACTTAAGGTTTACCCCGGGTTAACGACGTGTAGGATCACAAATCGATGTGTGGGCCCTATTTCTGTTATCCATACACTAGCTAGCCGAGAGGCCGTGCGTATGGACAGATCACCCCTGGGTAAATAGAGTTGCGTGCATACCCTCAAGAGAGGACAAGCGTAATTCTACCGGATTGGGTTCCCCACCCAATAGCGTGGTTCTTAGCGTAAAGCGGGCGTTAAGAGGAATCCTTCATCGGACTAACGTTCGGTCAAATAGTCTTAACGTTCAGGTGAGCAATATTCCTAGAGATAAGTGCGCTCACATTTGTGGAACCTCCACGGCCAAGTTGCCTTTTATTAATTTGAAAACTAAGTCCTATAATTATTAAAAATTGTTTTTGTCTTAATCCGATTCGATGCCGAGCATTAACCCTTCATCGAATATTTTCGAAATCATTTTTTCGCTCCTTTACTTTTTCCGTCTTTAGTTAATTAAAAAATCCACCTTACTTTCAGTAAAATAATAGTCCTCCAGGAGGAGTAAGAATAGTCAACACGACCCCGAGAACAATACGACCTCGGTATTCCCCTAAATATCGAGTACTACTTGCGATATGTGCACTTGCCTCCTGTAGTACGCCTGCGACGATCGACTCACCGAACCAACCACGGTAAGAGTCTGTTCGCGGATGCATCAAGTTTTTGGCGCCGTTGCCGGGAAGTCTCTTCGAGTTGCTATTTCGAATTCCGGAGTCTATTACTTTTACTTATTTTCTAAAAACTAAAAAAAATAATACTAAAAACTTTATTTTAAATAAAAAAACAAAAAAGGGTTTATTTTGTTTTATTTTTGTTTGGGTGTATGACACGTGGACAACCCTCCGAGTCTGAAGATTTAGACTTCGACCCTGAGATCGAACGCTCTCTTGCGCGTATTCGATGTCAACGCCGAATTCCTTCTTTAGACCCCGAAGAATCTATCGGAGAACCCTCTGTTGTAGTTATGGCCGCGCCTAACCCTGCCCCGGAGGCCGAGCGTACTATGTCTTATTACGCCCGACCTAACCTGGATGATACTGGGTCGAGTATTGTTCGCCCTGCGGTGGCGAATAATAATTTTGAAATAAAGTCGAGTGTCATTCAAATGGTCCAAAATGCCGTGCAGTTCGATGGAATGCCGGATGAGGACCCGAATGTCCACTTGTCAAATTTCTTGGAGATTTGCGACACCTTCAAGATTAATGACGTCACTGATGACGCCATTCGCTTGCGCTTATTTCCTTTTTCCCTTAAGTCCAAAGCCAAGGCGTGGTTGAATGCCCTCCCGCAAGGATGTATCACCACGTGGGCTGAGTTGACGGAACGGTTCCTAACGAAGTACTTTCCGCCCGCAAAAATTGCAAAGATGCGGGCGGACATTTCTTCGTTTGTGCAAAACGATCCTGAGTCTCTATACGAGACTTGGGAACGGTTTAAGGAATTCCTCCGCCGGTGCCCGCACCACGCGCTGCCAACGTGGTTGCAAGTTCAAATTTTTTATAATGGGCTGAATTTTCAGACGCGTCAAATGATTGACGCGGTTGCCTGGGGTACGCTAAACAACAAAACCCCCGAGGCCGCCCAGGCTTTATTCGAAGAGATGGATATGAACGCCTATCAATGGAACGTCCCGCGGGGATGCCCAAAGCCGACGGCTGGTCTTTTTGAAGTGGATGCCACTGCTCTCTTGACCCTTTAAGTTGAAAGGTTAACAAAGCAGGTGGCGGAGATGTCTGTTGCCTCCTCCACTCCGCCTTGTATTATTCCCCCTAACGTCTACGTGGCTGAAGAGTTCGTGGACTTCATGGAAAATTCGGGTCGTCCTCCCTTCAACCCCAACAGCAACCCTTATAGTAATAACTATAATCCGGGTTGGAGTAATCACCCCAATTTCTCTTGGAGCAACCCGAATAATGCTCAGCGTCCCCCTATTTTTTATGCGTCCGGATTTCTGCCTCCTCCTCCTCTTCCGAAACCCTCCCCGATGGAGGAAAATGTTTCGAAGTATATTGCGTCCAACGAGTCAAATATCCGGAACATCACCGGATTGCTAAAAACACTCGAACAATAGGTTGGACAGCTGGCGAGGATGATGTCCGAGCGCGCGCTCGGGGCACTGCCGGGAAACACGGAGCCCAATCTGCGGGAGAACGCCAACGCTATAACCCTCTGTTGGATCCCTAGTTGATTTTGGCTAGGTTCACTGACTTAGGATGTGACCCATCATGTATAGTCTGGGTCAAGTTTGTGTCTTAGAGTCTAGGACAGTCCTCTATCTCAACTTTAGATGGACCAGCCTTCTTCAAGACCATTAGAAACTTCAGATCTATCAGTTTTTCAGACTAAGTGGAATTAATTCGACGTTCGTCGAACTCAGCTCGACGAAGGAAGTTGTGCGCTCGACGATCGTGAGACAATTCACAGTGCTTAGCTCGACGAACTTTGTTCTTTGCTCGACGAACACCGGATTCCACTTCAAGCATTCTCAGGACTACTTCAAATTTCTCTAAGCACAGCTCCATGCTTCGGTCGACGAATTATATTCTGAGCTCGACGAACTTGGACCTCAAGTTCACAGCTTCTCAAGTCGACGAATGCTAATCTCTACTCGACGATTTTTTTGTGCTCAGAGAATCTGTGTCGACACTTAGGGCTTGTGTCGACACCAGACGATTTGTGTCGACACCCATGATTTCAGTTGACACCAGCTTGTGTCGACACCAGAGGATTTGTGTCGACACCTAGACCAATCTGTCGACACCAGAGGAGTTGTGTCGACACCAAGATCAATCTGTCGACACCAATTTGTGTCGACACAGCATTTCAGTAAATGCAGAGTATTTCGTCCAAGCCCAGAACTTTTCTAAGGTCGACGAAGTTTATTCTCCGCTCGACGAATTTGGTTCTCTGCTCAACGAATAATGTTTGTCTGATATTGAAGATTGTCTATTCAACGAATGAAGACTGTCAGCTCGACGAACTCAGCTCAGCTCGACAAACTCAGCTCAGCTCGACGAAATCAGCTTAGCTCGACGAACTCTTAACTCTGTTCGACGAATTCTGTTCTTCGGTCGATGATTCCAGACTAGGTCTTCTTCCATTCCCGTCTCATTTCATGGCGCTGATTCCTGGACAATTAATGGCAGTTCTTCACTGTATACTACCGTTAGGATGCACAGTTAATTCTGGATTATTACATGCCATTTTCCCATGGAAACAGTTGGGGAAATAATTAATTGCTGCTTCCTTTCCAGGCCGTCTATCATTACTGCTCGACATTCAAAAAAAAATTCGAATGCTCTCCTTGACAGACAGAGACATACAGAAACCAGAAGTAATACAACAAGTACACAACACCAGACAACAACAAGAAGAGGATAGACAGTGATTCAGACAACACAAGAAAAAGAATTCATTCTTGGCCCAGAGAGAAATTGATCTAGAAGAAGAAGAAGAACATTACATCAATATCAAGAGTCTTCTTCATCTGCTTTTACTCAGGAGAACTTTAAAACAATACATTCATATCAGTTGCAAGAAGTTCCTGAAGACTTTCTCTGGACCAGGAAATCTGGGTCTTTGAAGACCTATCACCCTGAAGCAGTGCTCCAGTATTCTTTCTGATCCATTCTACATCTCAGGGGGAGCAAAGCTGCTAAACAACATTCCACAAGTCTTCTCATTTGATTTGAGAAAGAGAAGACCTCATCACCCTCTCACTCCACCTCTGTACAGGGTTTTAAATCCCTTCAAAATTATTCTGGTTGCAAGTCTCCCACCAAAAGACTTGAGGGTTTGGTTTTTAGGAACCTGATCAAAACCCCATTGGTGCCAGGACACCTGATCAACCCCTTCCTGCAGTGGATTCCTACCAGGGTGGTAGAAGAGTGGACTACCCAGATTTGGGGAACCACTATAAAATTCTTGTGTCGTCTGGTTGCTTTCGTTTCTTTTTGTTTTCTGGCCTTGCTCTGTGAATGTGCTGTGATTAGTCCATTGCTGTTTTTTGTTTATTGTATTTGCTGCACACACACACACACCTAAAATACAACAGCAGTTGTAAAAGTTTCAAAATCACCATATACTCTATTCACCCCCTCTAGAGTATATCAGATCTAGCTGCACTTTCAATTGGTATCAGAGGGAGGTTGGTTAAACATACCACACCTTGGTGGTTGCACAGGCTAACACCTGAACCCAAAGATCCCTTAGTTAGATCTCATTGTTTTTATTCTGTTATTGGACTTATCCTTATCACAGACATGGCCCAAAACAAGGATTATACAAGAATCAGACCTCCAGTGTGCAATCTTAATACGTTTGCCATCTGGAAGGCAAGAATCAGATTATATATGAACTCCATTGATGAGGATATTTTCTCTGTCATTTCAACAGGTGTTCCTCCAGCTCCTACAATGTTTGCCAGCACATCAATTAATCTGAGTGCAGTACCACCTCCAGACAATACTGAAGCCTACAAGAAAGCCAAGATGGCTGATGTGAAGGCTATGAATATTCTGGCCCAAACAATGTCAGATGACATATTTCAGAAGGTGGCTGAGTGCACCTCAGCCAAGGCCATTTGGGACTCTCTCAATCAAATGGTAGCAGGCTCAACTGATGAAAGAAAGGATAAGAGATCCAGTCTCATTTCTCTCTATGAGAATTTCAAAAAGGATGAGACAGAATCAGTGGCTGAGATGTACAATAGATTAAGTTCAATCATTAGTGAACTCAAGACTCTTGACAAGGACATCACCTTAACTGAGGTGAATGATAAGATACTGATGTGTTTCCCCAGTTCATGGGACTCCAGAATCTGGCCAATCAAAGAAGCCAGAAGCCTCAATGAGATCTCAACAGAATCTCTACTAGGCAAGCTGATGTCATATGAGCAGCTTGTCAAATCAAGAGAGGCAGCAGAACAGAAGGCAACTACCCCACTTAGGAAGGAGCACAGCTTGGCCCTCAAAGCTTCTGAAGACAATGAAACATCTACCTCTAATGAAGTGTTAATGAGCCTTTTTGCCAAAAGATTCTACAAAATGGCAAGAAAGGACTTTAGAAGAAAATCATCCAGGCAGGATGATAAACCCAAATATGACAAGACACCAAATAAGGAGGTTGTGTGTTTTGGATACAGAAAGCCTGGGCACTATATTTCAGAATGCCCAGAGAATCAGAAAAAGGACAAGGGCAGGGATAAGGATTCCAGAAGAAAACAAAGCGGCAGACCCTCCTCCAACAAGTATAAAAGGAAGGACAAAGGATTTGTTGCTGAGTCCTGGAGTGACACAGAAGAGGAAACATCCTCCTCCAGCTCCAGTGAAGAAGAGGAAGAAGCCAGATCCAAGGAGGTGTGCCTAATGGCAATAGATGCCTCCAGAAGCAACTGTGGATCAGAAGAGGATTCTGAAGATGAAGGTGCCTCAGACTCAGAGACTGATTAGGTGATTTCTAGTTTTGATTTCAATTCTGACTTGTTTAAAGTAGAGTTTAAAACTATGTACATGGATTTAATAAACTCAGAGAAAGAGATAAAAACCCTGAGGACTAGACTAGAAAATCTTGAATCTGTCAGCACAGAAAACAGAAAACTAACTGACCAATTGACTCTAGCTAATGAATAGATAATCAAGTTATAATCTGAATTATGTGAGGCAAAACAACTTGTGCAATCTCTCAATGGGAGAAGCCTCAAGCTGATGGATATCACAAGCACAGTAAATGCCAGATTAAATGGCAGGCTGGGCTTGGGTGCTTCATCAGGTTTACCCCCCATAATAAAGAAGAATATACTTTCCACACCTATAAAGTTTATCACTGCTAAGGGTAAAGAGAAACTAACTGAAAAACCCAGATCAGAAAACAAGTCAAATCCCCTAGACAATAGCAACAGAAAACAGAAGAAAGCTGTTAAAAACCAAGTTCAGCAGAATTCGTCGAACTTAGATCGACGAAATCCTGCAAGATCGTCGAACCCCGATCGACGAACGCTGAACGCAAACTTCAGAAATAATTATTCATCCTACTGCGATCGACGAACTGTGTATGGTTCGTCGAGCAGAGGTCGACGAACGTGGGACGCAGAAAATGACCATGGTCATTCTCTGAGTGGAGGTCGACGATCTCATGCCCATTCGTCGAACTCTGGTCGACAAACTTACAATAATTCGTCGATCCCAGAACGACCAAATATAAATAATTTGTCCTATAGAAATTTTAAAACAGCCAACAAGACATTTAATCCAGTAGCTGATTGGATAATCCCACCTAGGAGATATCACCCACTAGGGTATAAGTCTCAACCTGCATTATCAGTCATTTCTAGTTTTACTTTTCAACCAAACCAAGGACCCAAGGTAACCTGGGTCAAGAACAATTGAGCTTTGTTTTTTGATGCAGGTACAGGTGAAGAACTGTCCAAGGCTAAGTCAGACATGGTACCTGGACAGTGGCTACTCCAAGCACATGACTGGCAGCAAAGCAAATCTCTCCAACTATAAGTCCAAGCTAGGACCAAAGGTGATATTTGGAGACTCAAAGAGTGGTCAGTCAGAAGGGTATGGAAGAGTAAGTATTGGAGTAGTGACCTTCAAAAAGGTGACATATGTAAGAGGACTTAAACATAAACTTATATCCATAAGTCAATTATGTGATGAAGGTTATCAGGTACATTTCAACTCCACCTCTTGTTCTATTATAAATGATAAAAACCAAACTGTATTAATTGGACTTAGACAAGGAAACATATACTTAGTAGATTTCATTTCTGCCACAACTGATATTTGTTTACTCAATGTCACTAGTAACCAAAATGAGCTTTGGCACAAAAGGCTAGGACATGTAAACCTTAAGAACATATCTAGGTTATCTAAAGACAACCTTGTTAGAGGTTTACCTTCTGGTCCCTACAAGAAGGAAAGCCTATGCAGGGCTTGTCAACTAGGCAAGCAAACTAAAACTAGCTTCAAATCCATTAATAAAAGTGATTCACCTAGGATATTGTATCTGCTTCATGTGGATCTTTTTGGACCCATTGCAGTACAAAGCCTAGGAGGGAAGTCTTACACCTTAGTTATTGTTGATTATTTCTCCAGATTCAGTTGGGTAGCCTTCCTGAGAGCTAAGTCAGATACATTCAAAGTTCTTACAGATTTTCTCAGGACCATACAGATTGAGTTCTCTACTCATGTTGCATTGATCAGAAGTGATCATGGCACAGAGTTTGAGTCTCTTCTTATGCATGAGTTCTGTGAGAAGGAAGGTATCAGGCAGTGCTTCTCAGCTCCTAGAACTCCCCAACAAAATGGGGTAGCTGAAAGGAAAAATAGGACACTCATTGAAGCTGCAGGTACATTGTTAGCAGATGCTTACATGCCTCTATCCTTTTGGGCAGAAGTTGTAAATACAGCTAACTATGTCCTGAATAGATGTCTTATACATAAACTAAAACACAAGACCCCTATGAATTACTTAAAGAAAAGAAACTAAAATCACTTACTTTAAAGTTTTTGGTTGCATATGTTACATCCACACTAATAACAAAAGATACATTAGAAAATTTGAGGCTAAGGCTGAAGAAGAGATTTTTCTAGGATATTCCCAAGTAAGCAAGGCCTATAGGGTTTTCAACAAATCATCCCTTAAAATTGAAGAATCTGTCCATGTGTCTTTTGATGAAGCTAACATGTCTTATAAGGAGAAAGACATTTCTACCAATAGTCCATTGTAGGTTTCACCACTGTGTGAGTCAATGGATAGACTAAACCTTACCCAAGAGGTTACAACTCATCCCACTCCACAGGCTGCTGAAGATAGTGAAGAAGAAATCCAAGAGGAAGTAACTGAACTTCCATCAACAGCCAGTACCATTCCTCAAGAGGAATTATTTGCAGAAGTTGTTGCTCAACCAACTCCACAAACTGATCTTGTCACACTTAGAGATCACCCCAAATCTCAAGTGATTGGGGACATTTCAGTTGGTGTACAGACAAGACATCAGCTCAATCAAGACTTGATGCATGCCTGTTTTCTCTCTCAAATTGAACCTCTCACCATCCATGAAGCTCAGCAAGATCCCCACTGGATTCCTGCAATACAAGAGGAACTAAATCAGTTTGAGAGATGTAGAGTTTGGGATTTGGTTCCAAGACCCCATAACTACCCAGTTATTGGAACCAAATGCATCTATAGGAACAAATTAGATGCACAAGGGAACATAGTAAGGAACAAAGCTAGACTGGTTGCCCAAGGATATATGCAAGAAGAAGGAATAGACTATGACCAAACCTTTGCCCCTGTTGTAACGTTGGAGGCCATTAGAATATTCCTAGCCTATGCAGCATACAGAAAGTTCAAGGTATTCCAGATGGATGTTAAGAGTGCCTTTCTGAATGGTGTACTTCAAGAAGAGGTTTATGTAGAACAACCTCCAGGTTTTATCTCTCTAACTCAACCCTCTTATGTTTACAAGTTGCATAAAGCTCTCTCTGGTTTAAAGCAAGCTCCAAGAGCTTGGTATGAGACACTAGCTAGCTTTCTTTTAGAGCATAAATTTACAAGAGAAATCAAAGATAAAACCCTTTTCACTAGACATCATAAGGACCAAATCTTATTGGTACAAATATATGTGGATGACATTATTTTTGGGTCTACTGATCCCAAATTGTGCCAGAGGTTTGCTGACCTCATGCATTCCAAATTTGAGATGAGTAGCATGGGTGAGCTTTCCTACTTCCTTGGTCTCCAAGTGAAGCAGCTCCCTGATGGTATCTTCCTCTCCCAATCTAAGTATGCTAAAGAGCTTATTAAAAAGTTTGGGATGGGTGATGCCTTAGGAATGAAAACACCTATGGCTACAAATGCTGTTGTGGATTCTGATGCAGTAGGGAAACCTGTAGATCAGAAACATTATAGGGCAATTGTTGGATCCCTATTATACTTAACAGCCAGCAGGCCTGACATAATGTTTGCCACATGCCTTTATGCTAGATTCCAAGTGAATCCTAAAGAATCTCATCTTATTTTTCTAAAATGGATTTTGAGATATATAAAGAGTTGTCCTAGTTTAGGACTCTGGTATCCTGCAGAGTCAGAATTTGAGTTAACTGGATACTCAGATACTGACTATGCTGGATGTAGAGTGGACAGGAAAAGTACCTCTGGAACTTGCCAGTTCCTGGGTATGAGACTTGTCTCTTGGTTTTGCAAAAAACAGACATCTGTGTCTACATTAAATGCTGAGGCAGAGTATATGGCTGCTGGCAGCTGCTGTTCACAGATGCTATGGATACAAAACCAACTCCTAAATTATGGTATCAACTTAAATAATTCAACCTTATTTTTTGATAATACAAGTGCTATTGCTATAGCTCAGAATCCAGTTCATCATTCTAGGACTAAACATATTGAAATAAGACATCATTTCATTAGAGATAATGTGGACAAAAAGAAAATTAACTTGATCCACATTCCTACTAATCTACAGAGAGCAGATATCTTCACCAAGTCTTTGGATGAGAAAACCCATCTGTTCTTTATAAATCAACTGGGAATGATTGATGGAGAAGAGTTAAATTAATTTCTGTCTGCATTCGACGAATTCTCCAGAGTTCGTCGAACGGAGTTCGACGAATTAGGGAAAGTTCGAGAGATTCTCGTCGAACGGAGATCGACGAATTCTCTGTGTGGAAACAATTTTCATCGACCGGAGATCAACGAACCTTGTTTCAGAAACCATTTTATCGAACGGAGTTCGACGAACTGTTTTCAATTCTTCTGAATGGGTTCGACGAACTACTCTCCTATACCTTATTTCGTCGATCTCAGTTCGAAGGTCTGTCTTCTTTTTCGTGGAACGGAGCTTGTCGATTCATATTCTGAAAATCTTATATCTAGGTTTTCTTCGACCTCCGTCCCGCGCTTTCAGTTCCTTTGCTCTTGATCGCCGTTTTCTCTGTAATTTTCTTTGCAGGTCATCAATGGCGATTCCACCAGGAGCACTTGCAGCGATGAAGTTTGATTCAGCATTCTCAATGGACTTTGAGTCCTTCCAGCATTCCGATCCAATTTTTCTGTATATCCTTGAATTACTTGAAGAATTGCATCTCAAGAACTTCATGACACGCAGCATTAAGCTACACTCCACTGAGATAAGAGAATGGGTGTACACTGCCACAATTTCTGAAGATGGAAATCTGACAGGAACTATTGGAAACACTGTCGTTTCCCTGTCCCCAACAGTACTCTCTAAAATATTTGGTCTGATCAATGGGGAAGACAACTTGGAAATGGACGCTGAGGAATATGCTGATATACTGAAAGTCATGGGTTTCTCCGGCAACAACCCTAATAAGCTTCTGAAGAAACAACTGTCAGCCGCTTATCAATTTTTGGCCGACATTGTAGGGAAAATTCTATTGGGCAAGCACTCGGCACATGACTATATCACTCGCCATCAATTCCTGATCATGTGCGCAGTGCTCAACAAGCGCCAGGTCGATTGGGGCATGGTTTTCTTTGACCTTATCAAGAAAAGAACTAGCAAGAAGGAAGTCTGCTACGGCAGAATCCTGGGGATTTTCCTCCAGGAAAAGGCCAGTGAATGTCTGGTCCCCCCGACCACATTCATCAACGCCAGCAAGCGACTCACCTGCGCCTTGTTTGGCCGATGGGAGAGGACAATCAACAAACCCTCCAAGGGTTCCTCCTCCTCCATCAATGCTTCTGATAGCACCAGGACCGTCAAGGTCACTACCCACCCTGACTCTGAAGAGGTCATTCCCCCTACCAAATCTCTTCCCACTCCTCCTGCACCTCAATTGACTCCACCTCAACATCAATCTCCACCGCCTGATCTTACACATATGCCTACACCTCCAGTTTCCCCCACTGAAACACATATTCCCTCACCTCCTCAATCCCCTCTTCCACCACACCTTTCCACTATTCCATCCTACACCATACCCACTGAACCACAACCTGCTCTACCTCCCTTATCCCCTCCACATATTCTTCCTTCCTCCTCTACTATTTTCTCTCCACCTATGGATTCTTCCACCATTCCCTCTATCATCTCTCTTCTGACTACTCTTATTAAATCATTCATCACAGAGGCTATTACACCTCTGGTGAATTCCATTGATTCTTTATCTGCCCAAATCTCAGCCCTCTCTGTTGCCCCCTCTTCAATCAGGGGCCTGGCTCCAGGTTCTCCTGAACCCAGGCAGGGGGAGATGCTCCATGATGAAGCTGGTGTAGTAGCTGTAGAAGTGAATACAGTTGATACAGATACATATACTACAGATACAGTTTTTGACACCACAGAAACAGTTGATTCAGTGCTTGTTAATGCACTTGAAGTTACAGATACAACAATTAATTTTATTCAATTCATGGACACTGACAGTAGCCTTGATGAGTTAGTAGATTCAATAACCACTGCTGGTGATTTCCTTATAAATCCCACAGTAAGTTTATTTGAGATACTTCAGATCTTTGATCCTATGTATATGAAGCTTCCTTCAGTAGAGATTGCTAAGCCATATTTGGCTATTGTCCAGTATACCTCTCCAGCAAGTCCAGCAGTTGCCAGGAAACTTTGTGCATCCTTTGCTGCCCCCACTGCTATTCCAACTCCTGTGTCTATTCCAGACATCTGCCCTATCCCAGATTTTATCATGGATGATTCTCCCATGTCTGATCTGGATGAGCTCATTCTGGCAGACATTGAGGAAGAGAACAAGGCAGCAGCTGCAAGTTCTGTCTCTACTGCTGTTGAACCCTCACCCTCTGAACCATCTATTCCCCCTCAAGAACAACCTCTTATCATTCCTGATGCCACTCTGAGGAAGCTGAATGCTTTGTATGATAATCCTCAGAGTTCAAATTCTGATGATGATGATGAATCAGATGAGGAGACTACTAAAAAGAGAAAGAAGTTGCTCTCTAAGAAAAGGAAGGCTCCTCCTCCTCCTGCTCCAAAGCCTAATCCCACTACAGACACTCCATACTATATTCTGCATAATGTTGCTCCTTACAAAGGGATGCCTGTATGGATGTGGCTATCAAAGAACCAGCAAAAAGAGAGGAAGCGGAGTAGGAGATACTCTCCTCCCCCAGTTCATAGATACAGAAAGGATCCTCCTCCTCCTCCTCCAGCAGCAGGTGCCTCTGGCTCTAGCTCTCAAAGATCTGCTCCTATTCAAACTTATCAGAGACAAATAGGGAGATCCTCTGGTAGTAGTCAGCCAAGGCCACCATCTTCAGGCAGTCAACACCATCAACAACAACAGTAGCAGCACCAGGAATCTAAGAAACATGAAGCTGAAAGGCCCTATTCTCCTCCTGAAGATCCAGAAACAGCCAACACAGCCAGAATGGCAAGATTCCAAGAAATCATTGGCTTATCTCTAATCAACAAAGCTAAAGCTGAAGGCAGGGACACAACAGGCTTAACTACTATGTCTCAGTACAGGAGAGATGAACTAAAAAGATTTGGGAAAGCAAACAAGCTACTCAATGTTGATGAGTACATGAATCTTCACCCAGAAGCAGTTGTCCCCAGAGCCACTTCAATGAACATCATAGGGGCAGCTGACATGACTATGACCAAGGCTCAAGCTTCAGATCCCAATAGGGAAATCATTTTCAAGAAGACAGGAGATAAAGCAGCAGAAGTCAAGCCAAAATAGAAGAAATCAGAGAAGTAACTTTGTGTTTTCTTTTCATTTTTGCTTCTGTTCCAGTCTATATTTTGCATTAAAACAAAGTCAGTATGTATATATATATCTGTTGCATGTGTTGTAAACTCTATGCCAGATATATCTCTTAATTTTGCTTTATTTTTCTGTTTGTTCTTTGCTTGGAAATTCTGTTAGTGACCTCACCCAAATAGGGGGAGATTGTTGGATCCCTAGTTGATTTGGGCTAGGTTCACTGACTTAGGATGTGACCCATCATGTATAGTCTGGGTCAAGTTTGTGTCTTAGAGTCTAGGACAGTCCTCTATCTCAACTTCAGATGGACCAGCCTTCGTCAAGACCATCAGAAACTTCAGATCTATCAGTTTTTCAGACTAAGTGGAATGAGTTCGACGTTCGTCGAACTCAGCTCGACGAAGGAAGTTGTGCGCTCGACGATCGTGAGACAATTCGCAGTGCTTAGCTCGACGAACTTTGTTCTTTGCTCGACGAACACCGGATTCTACTTCAAGCATTCTTAGGACTACTTCAAATTTCTCTAAGCCCAGCACCATGCTTCGGTCGACGAATTATATTCTGAGCTCGACGAACTTGAACCTCAAGTTCACAGCTTCTCAAGTCGACGAATGCTAATCTCTACTCGACGATGTTTTTGTGCTCAGAGAATCTGTGTCGACACTTAGGGCTTGTGTCGATACCAGACGATTTGTGTCGACACCCAGGATTTCAGTCGACACCAGCTTGTGTCGACACCAGAGGATTTGTGTCGACACCTAGACTAATCTGTCGACACCAGAGGAGTTGTGTCGACACCAAGATCAATCTGTCGACACCAATTTGTGTCGACACAACATTTCAGTAGATGCAGAGTATTTCGTCCAAGCCCAGAACTTTTCTCAGGTCGACGAAGTTTATTCTCAGCTCGACGAATTTGGTTCTCTGCTCAACGAATAATGTTTGTCTGATATTGAAGATTGTCTATTCAACGAATGAAGACTGTCAGCTCGACGAACTCAGCTCAGCTCGACGAACTCAGCCCAGCTCGACGAACTCAGCTTAGCCCGACGAACTCTTAACTCTGTTCGACGAATTCTGTTCTTCAGTCGACGATTCCAGACTAGGTCTTCTTCCGTTCCCGTCTCATTTCATGGCGCTGATTCCTGGACAATTAATGATAGTTCTTCACAGTATACTACCGTTAGGATGCACAGTTAATTATGGATTATTACATGTCATTTTCCCATGCAAACAGTTGGGGAAATAATTAATTGCTGCTTCCTTTCCAGGCCGTCTGTCATTACTGCTCGACATTCAAAAAAAAAAATCGAATGCTCTCCATGACAGACAGAGACATACAGAAACCAGAAGTAATATAACAAGTACACAACACCAGACAACAACAAGAAGAGGATAGATAGTGATTCAGACAACACAAGAAAAAGAATTCATTCTTGGCCCAGAGAGAAATTGATCTAGAAGAAGAAGAAGAAGAAGAACATTACATCAATATCAAGAGTCTTCTTCATCTGCTTTTACTCAGGAGAACTTCAAAACAATACATTCATATCAGTTGCAAGAAGTTCCTGAAGACTTTCTCTAGACCAGGAAATCTGGGTCTTTGAAGACCTATCACCCTGAGGCAGTGCTCCAGTATTCTTCCTGATCCATTCTACATCTCAGGGGGAGCAAAGCTGCTAAACAACATTCCACAAGTCTTCTCATTTGATTTGAGAAAGAGAATATCTCATCACCCTCTCACTCCACCTCTGTACAAGGTTTTAATTCCCTTCAAAATTATTCTGCTTGCAAGTCTCCCACCAAAAGACTTGAGGGTTTGGTTTTTGGGAACCTGATCAAAACCCCATTGTGTGCCAGGACACCTGATCAACCCCTTCCTGCAGTGGATTCCTACCAGGGTGGTAGAAGAGTGGACTACCCAGATTTGGGGAACCACTATATAATTCTTGTGTCGTCTAGTTGCTTTTGTTTCTTTTTGTTTTCTGGCCTTGCTCTGTGAATGTGCTGTGATTAGTCCATTGCTGTTTTTTGTTTATTGTATTTGCTGCACACACACACACACCTAAAATACAACAGCAGTTGTAAAAGTTTCAAAATCACCATATACTCTATTCACCCCCCCCCCCCTCTAGAGTATATCAGATCTAGCTGCACTTTCACCCTCCGCAGCGGAAAGGAGGTGGTCGATCCAAAACGGACCGACCCTTAGGTACATATTTCACCTCCGACCCCTCTTCCCCTTTCTTCTCTTACGCCGCCTTTACCAATTATAAAAGAAAAAATTATTTTAAACAAGGCCCTTCCATATCCGCATAAGTTAGATAACGAGCGTCAGGACGCGCAATATGCAAAATTTATTTTATTATTAAAACAAATTCACATTAATGTTCCTTTTTGCGAGACTATCTCGCAAATGCCCAAATATGCGAAATTTTTAAAAGAACTACTTTCTAATAGACGTAAATTAGAGGATATTTCGCAAGTATCTCTCAATGCTGTCTGCTCGGCGGCCCTTACTAATAAATTGCCCACAAAACAAAACGACCCGGGACGATTTTGCATCCTGTGCCTTTTTGGGAATATATTAGTAAAGTACGCCTTAGCTGATTTAGGGGCTAGTATTAATCTAATGTCGTTCTCGCTCTTTTCGCGTTTAAGTTTGGGTTCTCCTAGTCCTACGAATATGCACATCCAATTAGCGGATCGCTCGGTTAAGTTCCCTATCGGGGTTATGGAGGACGTCCTTGTCCGAGTAGACAAGTTTACCTTCCCGGTAAACTTCGTCATCTTAGACATCGAGGAGGACGCCAAGGTACCAATAATACTAGGTCGCCCTTTTCTCGCCACCTCCCGCGCACTAATAGATGTTAGTAATGATAGTCTTCTCCTCCAAGTAGGCGATGACCAAGTTACTTTCTCTATTAATCCCTCGATGGACAATTTGTCATCGAGCGACGATTTCTGCTACTCTTTAGATACCTTTTTTGGAGATCGTTCTTCTCCCGTTTTCGAGTCCGTATTTTTAAACGATGATATCTATGCGCTCGAAAATTTTAAATGCGATGAGGATACCTCTTTAGACTTGCCTTTCGAACCAATTGGTAAGAAAGACATAGGCATTAAAACCTCCCTAGAAGAACCGCCCATCCTAGACCACAAACCCTTACCCGCATCGCTCAAATACACATTTTTGGGAAAAGGCGATACGCTTCCCGTTATCATTTCTTCGGACTTGAGTGATTCAGAGACTTCCGATTTCTTGGAAGTTTTATTTAAACATTGCCACGCAATTGCGTGGCAAATCTCTGACTTAAAGGGGATTAGCCCCTCCTTTTGCACCCATAAGATTTTTCTTAATGATAATTGCCGCAAAACGATTCAGCCGCAGCGTCATCTTAACCCAAACATGAAAGACGTCGTTAAAGCCAAAATTATTAAGTTATTAGATGCGGGGATTATCTACCCTATTTCGGACTGTGCATGGGTTAGTCCCGTGCATGTCGTGCCCAAGAAGGGCGGTCTTACCGTAGTGGCGAATGAGCATAACGAGCTCGTCACAACTCGTACTGTTATGGGTTGGCGAGTGTGCATCGATTATAGAAAACGTAATGATGCCACCCGCAAGGACCATTTCCCTCTGCCTTTTCTGGATCAGATTTTAGAGCATTTATCCGGTCATCCGTATTATTGTTTTCTTGATGGTTTATCGGGGTTTTTCCAAATCCCCATTTCCCCCGATGATCAAGAGAAAACAACTTTTACTTGCCCGTTTGGCACCTTTGCATATCGAAGAATGCCATTTGGACTCTACAATGTGTCGGGTACATTCCAAAGATGTATGCTAGCGATCTTTGGCGAGCTAGTAGAAGACATTATGGAAGTCTTTATGGATGACTTTTTTGTTTTCGGACGCTCTTTTCCCGATTGCCTTCACAATTTAGATCGTGTCCTTCAACGGTGCGAGGACACAAGTCTTGTATTAAATTGGGAAAAATGCAACTTTATGGTTCGAGGAGGTTTGGTCCTTGGCCATATGATTTCGTCTAAGGGGATAGAGGTGGATAAGGCCAAGATAGAAATTATAGAAAAACTTCCGCATCTGACAAACGTAAAATCTATTAGGAGTTTCTTAGGCCATGCGGGCTTTTATCGACGCTTCATTCAAGAATTTTCAAAAATAACAAAGCCGCTTACTCACCTGTTGGAAAAGGAATCATGTTTCATCTTTAGTAGCGAATGCGAGTCCGCCTTTAATTTAATAAAACAAAAACTTATCACTTCACCAGTATTAGTGGCCCCTAATTGGTCCCTTCCGTTCGAAATTATGTGCGACGCTAGTGATATTGCCTTAGGTGCCGTTCTTGGCCAACGCGTAGAAAAACATTTTCATCCTATTTATTACGTTAGCAAGACGCTCACTTACGCACAAGTAAATTACACGACAATGGAAAAGGAACTCTTAGCCGTCGTTTTCGCTTTTGATAAGTATCGCTCGTATATAACACTATCTAAAGTTATCGTTTTTACCGATCACTCCGCGCTTAAATATTTATTAGCTAAAAATGACGCGAAGCCCCGCCTTCTTCGATGGATTCTCCTCCTACAAGAGTTTGATTTGGAGATCCGAGATAAGCGGGGAGTGGAAAATCTAGCGGCAGACCACCTCTCCCATTTAGAAAATCCGGGTGCGGAAGCGCTCGTCGAATCTGAAATAAATGACAGATTCCCCGAGAAACGCCTCCTTGCCATTCATAGTTCTTCGTCATTTTCGCCTTGATTCGCAGACTTTGCAAATTACATAGTAGCACGGGTGCTTCCAAAAGAGTTTTCAAGTCATCAAAAGAAGAAATTCTTTTCTGACTTGAAAAATTTCTTTTGGTAGGACCCATTTCTTTTTCGTATCTGCGCGGACCAAGCGGTCCGAAGATGCGTTGCGAGAGTGGAGTGCTTGCAAATTCTTAAGCACTGCCATGAGGGTCCAGCCGGTGGGCATTATCAAGCCAACCGGACCGCTCGGAAGGCGCTAGAGGCGGGCTACTTTTGGCCCACTCTCTTCAATGACGCGCATAATTTTGTGCGCGCATGCGATAGCTGTCAGCGGTCGGGTAACATCTCTCGTCGCGATGAGATGCCCCAAAACATGTTTTTAAAGTACGAAGTCTTCGATTTGTGGGGCATAGATTTTGTTGGCCCCCTACCTCCATCTTTCAAAAATATGTATATTTTAGTGGCGGTCGACTACGTATCGAGGTGGGCGGAAGCGCAAGCTCTCCCCACCAATGATGTGCGAGTCGTCGTTATATTTCTTAAAAAACTATTTTCTCGCTTCGGCACGCCTCGCGCAATTGTTAGTGATAGGGGAACGCATTTCTGTAACGCTCTTATGTCTAAGACGTTAGCTAAATATGGAGTCACGCACAATCTTGCCACCCCCTACCACCCGCAAACAAGTGGCCAAGTTGAGGTAGTAAATCGAGAGATTAAGCGAATTTTAGAAAAAACTGTTTCACTAAATAGGAAAGATTGGTCTGTTAAACTCGACGACGCGTTGTGGGCGTATCGGACGGCATACAAAACCGCAATTGGTTGTACGCCGTTCCGGTTAGTCTACGGCAAAGCGTGCCATTTACCCGTAGAATTAGAGCATCGTGCTCTTTGGGCTTTAAAACTCTTAAACCTCGACGCAAACTTAGCCGCTCAGAATAGAAAACTGCAACTAAACGAGCTCGATGAATGGCATGCGAATGCTTACGAGAGCAATAAATTCTATAAGGAGCGTTCTAAGTTATATCACGATCGAAATTTAAAGTCCCCAAAAATATTTTCTCCGGGCGATCTTGTCTTTCTTTATAATTCACGCCTTAAGCTTTTTCTATGTGAACTAAAATCTAGATGGTCCGGTCCCTTCTTAGTTGAAGAAGTCTTTCCATATGGGACCGTACTCATCTCCCACCCGGAAAGAGGTTCGTTTAAAGTAAACGGTCATCGGCTTAAGTTATACATCGCGGGCGACCCAGTGATCGAGCATTACGAAACCATAACCCTCCTCGATCTATAACACCGCCAAAATAGTCAAGCTACACGACTATAAACAAAGCACTCCTGGGAGGCACCCCTCGCTTATCTTTTTCGCTCTTTCCTTATTATCTTTGCTGCTTTTTCTAATAAACACAGGGTTTCTGATAGGCCTCCCCCTACGCGTTTCAGGGAAGCTTCTACCCCCCTCTCTTTATTTTCTTTGTATATATTGTCTTCCCTCTTGTTCCGCATACTTACGTTACAACATTGAGGACAATGTTGGACTTAAGTATGGGGGTATTTTCGTGCTTTACTTTCTGCACTTTAATTTTTCTGCATTTCAAAAATACAAAAAAATACATATAACAACAAAACAAAAATAAAAAAAACAAAACATCTTAAAATGAAAAATCAAAAAAAAAATTTCATTTTCTTTTTCTTTCTTTTTTCCAAAAGCTCAAAAAAAAAAATTTTAAAAACAAAAAAAACAAAAAATATATTTATTTTCACTTTGTAAAAATTTTTTGTACATATTTTTCTTTTGTAAATACTCTTTTCTCTCTCTCCCCCTTCCTCATTCTTGTAAAAACCTCTCTTTTTCTTCCATGATTTTGTACATAGTATGAAATTTTCTTAAAAAATACAAAAAAAGATAATAGTTCAAAAACAAAAATTAATTCAAAAAAAAAACAACAACAAAAAGACTTAAGTAAAACAAAACAAAAATACAAAAAAAGATAATAAATGAAAAAAAATGATGATAAAAACTATAAAAATCAAAAAAATGTTTTGAAACAAATACGTCAAATATTCCATCCTCAACTTTCCTAATATCCAAAAATTCTGTTTTGAGTTTATTTATATGTGAATTTGATTAATTCTTTGTTCACTACCCGTTTGTTAATTATTGATTGAAAAATTTAAATAGCCGAGGTTAAGTTTTAAAGAATTCATTATACTTTGTTAAAAATAGCGAACTCATTTTAGGCACTACTTCTAATTTTTCATTGATAGAAGCACGTGTATTATGTTAGGAAATAACGACTATAGAATTCAATTATACTTACTTTTAGCTTTCTGAAAAATTGGAACGTACAAATTATTAAGGTTGCTCTCAAAAAATTTTAGAATTAAAAATCTAGTCTTCCTTTCTCCACTTACCTTATCATGACCTACTTGGCATGATAAAATTTTCTATCATTAAAAGATCCTATGTCAATGGGAATAAGATTTTGTTTCGTAAACATAGGCACCCAATAATTTTAAAAAAAATATATATGGAGTAAGAGGATAAAATTCATTACTCCTACACATATACATTGGGTTAATTTTATGAAGTTAAAAAACATAAATCATATTGGGAAAATAAGACTTCGTTTTAATAATAATCCAAAAGAAAAAAATGGAGGTTCGAGAAAAAATTACCTCATCTCAAAAAATCAAAACCCTCTTCATAAATCCACTACCCCCTTAGCCAATTACACGATTCTAGAATTAATTCAAAAATCTTTTTGAGAGCATAATTAGTAAATTGTATTATTTGCAGTAGCACTCGTATAAACTAAAGTTCTTATAATTCCAAACTATTTTCGTTAATCTAACCATTACAAATATTGCCTTCTATTTGATTACATCAAGAAGTCTTTTGGCCAAAACTTTTGCGCTATTTAAATCATCTACATAATTTTAGGACTTAACTCTTACACCACGTATATTTATTTCGATCTCTCTTATAATTGATTAAGCGGTAGCTAAACTTAGAGTTTTTTTTCTATTCCTTATAGATTCACCTCAAACTTTTGCTCTGGAATAGCAAAAGTCTTAGTATGGGGGTATTTGATGAATTGTAAATATATGTATTTTTGTGCACATTAATTTAGTCATTTTCATTTATTTTCATCATTTTTACTTATTTTTGTTCAATAAAATGCTCCTATTATTGTAAATTTACTACTAATTTGTTTTATTTTATTTTTCAGAAAAATCCCAAAATCTGCCAAAATTGGGCAGTACACGCCCGTGTCATTTGGATCACGCCCGTGACCAGGGCGTAACAGCTCAAATTCCGTGAAGTTGCAAATTTCTGAAGTAAAAAGCTCGACACGCCTGGATTCACGCCCGTGTCACCCGACACGGGGCGTGACAGCAGCCCGTGTCCCCTCCACTCGACGAATTCAGTTCAACGATTGTCGAACCCGCGAAACGCCCAGAGTCACGCCCGTGACCTAGGGCGTGACTCAATCTCAGCTCGACAATTTCAACTCGACACTTTCCGCTCGACATTCATCGAGTGTCGACACCAACCGACACGCCCAGAGTCACGCCCGTGACCTGGGGCGTGACTTCACCCACTGGCCCGACAAGATGCTGCCAAAGACTTTTGATGCAACCCGTGCCCGATTCTACCGCCCCGACACGCCCAGAGTCACGCCCGTGACCGGGGGCGTGACATCCACGAACTCAGCCCGAAGTCAACTTTCCTGTCAAATTTTCGGCCGCCATCATGAATAGTAGTGATACGCCCCTCCTACACGCCCGTGACGGAGGGCGAGTACTTATAATGTTTTGCCTATAAATTGCCCATTTCTGTAAGGTCCAAGGGTTCAGATTTTTGGGCCATTTTAGTGTGTTTTTGTGGGCTGCATCCGTGATTCCCTTGCTATGTAAGGAGATTTCTCCCCCCTTTTCTTTCATGTTTATTTTTGCTTTAGCTTTAGCTTTGTAATAGCTTGTAATAGTTTCCTTTAATCAATAAAAATGTTTGTTTTTCTCTTCTTATTTGGCTTTGGAATGAACTCTTGTGCCCACTTTTCTTCTCATTTTATTCTTAGTTTCACCTTTGTTTTTCTCTTTATGAAAAGTGTGTGTGTGTGTGTGTATGAGTGTAACATGTTTTATAGTAATGTTTTTAATTTATCTTCATGATAGGTTTTGTATTAGATTTCATTTCCAAGTTAGGTATGATAAGTTTTCCTCTTCTTCATCATGTCCTTTTCTACCAAAAATTTTTATGCTTCCATTCTTATGTATTTATAAAAGAGTTGAAAGTGATTTTGATGTTTTTTTTACTTAGTTTTTGTAGGATTGTAAAACCCTTTTTGTTATTTTCATTTTCTTTTCACTTTTTAATAGCTTTTATGAAAACATAAGAATGAAAATGTTGAAATTTTAATTTTTGAAAGGCTTTAGTTTTTGATTTATTTTGGAAAACTTTTGTTCTCTTAAAATTTTAATTTGTTCTTTTTATTTGTTTTTGGCAAAACCTAAGCATAAAAAAGTAGATGTTTTAATTTTTAGGTAACATTCATTTTGCTTTTAATTTGTGTGTGTGAGTGTATGAGAATAATGTTTTGATGCTTTGTTCAAATTATGTAGAGTGTGTGAGTTTAGGTGTTAGTTTTTCATGCTTAATTTTTCATGCTTTGTTTTATCATTTTCTTTAATTATGTAGAGTGCGTGTGTGTAGGAGTTAGTTTTATAGATTTCCTTCAATTCTTATAGAGTGTGTGTGTTTGTGTGCATTTATTTCCGCCTACTCGTTAAGAGTTAAATGGCGCATCGTTTTCATTTCCCGCCTACTCGTTTGAGTAGGACTTGTAATTTTCTTTCTTTATTTTTCCGCATACTCACTTGAGTTAAATGGACGGACTTTATTTCCCGCCTACTCGTTTGAGTAGGACTTGTACTTGCATTTATTTTCGCCTACTCGTTTGAGTTAAATGGCGTATCTTTATCTTCCTGTAAATATTTGAGAAAGCCCTGTAATCGCATTTATTTTCTCCTACTCATTTGAGCAGGACTCGCTTTCATTTTAGTCCTACTCGTTTGAGTAGGACTTGCAATTTTCAGCTTTTATTTCCTGCCCCCACTCGTTTGAGTGGGACTCGCAATTTCAATTATGCAAATTTCTTTTATGTGTAACTTAGTTTCTATTTTATTTATAATTTGGAGTGTGCGTGAGTTCTTGTTTTAGCTAACTTTTCAGCTTTCTAAATGTTTGTTATTTTTTATGTCCTCTTCTTATAATCATTAAGCGTTTAATTTCGAACTCGCTCCTCATTAAATTATAAAGCCGTCCCCATACCGATGTGTGGCTAATTGTTATTAGCCTCGGCATCGAAGAGAATTGGGACATTTAAAATGATTTGTAATAATTGAAGCTCTTTATTTTTATTTTAATTTAAGGACTTAAGGTTTACCCCTGGTTAACGATGCGTAGGACCACAAATCGATGTGTGGGCCCTATTTCCGTTATCCATACACTAGCTAGCTGAGAGGCCGTGCGTATGGACAGATCACCCTTGGGTAAATAGAGTTGCGTGCATACCCTCCAGAGAGGACAAGCGTAATTCTATCGGATTGGGTTCCCCACCCAATAGCGGGTTTCTTAGCGTAAAGCGGGCGTTAAGAGGAATCCTTCGTCGGACTAACGTTCGGTCGAATAGTCTTAACGTTCAGGTGAGCAATATTCCTAGAGATAAGTGCGCTCATATTTGTGGAACCTCCACGGCCAAGTTGCCTTTTATTAATTTGAAAACTAAGTCCTATAATTATTAAAAATTGTTTTTGTCTTAATCTGATTCGATGCCGAGCGTTAACCCTTCATCGAATATTTTCTAAATCGTTTTTTCGCTCCTTTACTTTTTCCGTCTTTAGTTAATTAAAAAAATCCACCTTAGTTTCAGTAAAATAATAGTCCTCCCGGAGGAGTAAGAATAGTCAACACGACCCCGAGAATAATACGACCTCGGTATTCCCCCAAATATCGAGTACTACTTGCGATAGGTGCACTTGCCTCCTGTAGCACGCCCGCGGCGATCGAATCACCGAACCAACCACAGTAAGAGTCTCTTCGCGGGCGCATCAGGCGTGTCACAGGGCGTGTCGGACCCGAAAAATGATTTTGCGGGTATTCGTGGCTGTCCATTCGTCTTCAGCTGGGATCTAACAGCTGAGAGCCTTCCCTATTTTCTTAAGGCCGAAAAGTGATAAGGAAGACTCATTTTTATTTAGCCTTCATCTTTCTAAACTTCTAAAGAGAGAAAGGGAAAGGAAGGAGGAGGAAGAAGAAGAGGGGGCTGATCTCTGGTGGAGCTTGAGAGTATCAAGCTGAGATTCGAGGCCATCGTTGCCGAGGAAAAGCTTTTGCGGTTCTTTCGAGCCAGCTAGGAGTTAATGGCACCGAAACAGTCTTCAAGGGTAACGACCTTTCTTCTTAGCCGTGTGAAGGCTTCCTTTTTGGCATATGCATGATTCCCCCACCATAGGGTGGCTGATGTTGGGAGTCTTTTTGGTTGATTCATGGAATCCCCTTTGTTGGCATATAGATCCGGAAATGAAGTACGGAATATACATGCTGTGTGAAGCCCATCTGGACAGGTTGGTCTGGATTGGTGATGTTGCATACGAACCATAGGAGACTCCGTGATAAACGCGTAGTTTAGGAGTCGATGGGTTGGACCTGTGAAAGGAAGTAGCAGGAAGTACTGGAGTGGTAGTTCAGGAAAAAACCCGTAGAATGCTTGTGCTGCTTGTTCTGTTGGGTTCGACCTGTGAAAAGAAGTAGTAGGAAGTACTGGATTGGAATTCCAGGAAATGCCCTTTTGTAATGCTTAATTTTCATGGGGAGTCCACCTGTGAAGAGAGTAACAGGAAGTACTGGCGTGGTAGCCAGGAAAGACCCCGGACATTTGTGATATTTGCGGTGTCCACCTGTGAAGAGAGTAGCAGGAAGTACTGGTGTGCCCAGGAAAGACCCGCTGATGTGGTGAGATGAAATAGGTGTTAGAGTTATGCCCAGGCTTGAATGCCAGAACAGGATCGGTGAGACCTACCCGCACGTTTATTTAGCCGCCAGTACGCCGTACTCGGTGATGGCAAGGCAATTTGAGCAACGGGGGGTGGAGGTTCCGACCTGCGTTATGTCCGTCCGACATGAGACCAGAAAGTGCGATCTGTTGGAGCGCATAGCAAGAGTCTTAGGCTTATGCGCCGTTATACAATGGGGGGCTACGAGCCAGTCCCAGTTCACTAAGACTATAAAACTCTAGCTGCACGCCATGGAGTAAATGCTCAAGTGAGTTATCGTTGGGCTGTGACCCTGTTACGGTGGTGGGCAACTAGTTCGCCGGTACACTAAGAATATGCCCTGAGTGTACGGATCGTCGAGCCAAGTGGCTGACGGTTGTGTTGGAATGTGTGCGTAAAAGCACATCATGTGATCTATATATGCTTGTGATATGCTATGCCTGCAGGGAAGATTACCTCTGCCCCGAGAAAGGTGTAGGGTCGTTATAATTTGGTCAGCTGAATGCTGACCATTGCCTTTATTTACTACCATTGGGTGGATTGTCCCTGTACAGGTGCTGGAGAGCTAAGTGGGATGAAAAAGGGTTGATGTCCATGCTGCTTTTGCTGCTGCTGCTGCTGTTAGCCCTCGAAGGATAATTTGGATAAATGTTATGTTTTCTTTTGATGTGGTCGGCCTGCGTGCCAATGTTTGGGCCACTATTTGAAAGCTCTGTAATGCCATACGACCAACTCTTTATGTGTGTTGTAAGAACTGTGGAGTTTTTATATTTTGGACATTCAAGTGAGGAGTTCAAGTGTAGTGTTATAGGCTTCCACTAGAATGCAATGTAGGAGGTGCGTTGCACTACTCTGGTATCACTCCGTAGCTTCATCATCTGTTTTATGGTATATACTGTGGGGCTCCGGCCGGACCTTCTAGTATATATTATATGAACGGATGGGGTTGTTACACGCTTGCTCCACCCTTGAGCACTCAGAAGCTTCCTCTATCCCCGCAACCTTCTTCAATCACCTTTCCCGTGAGATCGAACACACCCTGTAAGCTGCTGGTGCCCGCGACAACCTGACCCCTTCCTTTTTTGTGCATCAACATTCACGAAGCCGCTGGACGAGACCAAGTTCTCGTTCTTCAAAACAGAACTTGGAATGCTCAACAAAGAAGATTAGAGAAGGTGGACTCACAACGTAGCTCAGAGATCAAGGGATACGTCAAAAGTCTAAATTTCTCAAGTTAAGACTTATTGTCTCGAGTAAGATAATGACCACTCGAGTACTTCTTTAAACTACTCGAGCACTCAGCAAATCACTCGAGTAATACCGCTCGAGTAAAGAGCTTACTCTCGAGAAGTATGAAGATATCACTCGAGTGCCATCATTATCTCTCTCGATTACTGCCGGTCCACTCGAGAAACAGGAAGACAATTTCTCAACTTCTATTCAAATCTCTTTATTCTCAACCCGAAGCTTATACCGCCATTTTCTAAGGTATGTTCGATTAATTTCTTTCTTAATCATCGATAATTAGGGTTATATAAATAGAAAAACCAGATTTCATTTTCTACACGATTTCAAAACCCTCTCTCTTGAGTAAGACGAAAGCCCCTTCGTCTTCCGCCGCTCTCGCAGAGCACGACGCCATCTTCTTCCTCGTAGTCGATTTCTCTCATTTCTCTGGACAATGGCTCCGTCTTCAAAGATTGGGATTGGTAGTGAACTAGTTGTCGATGTGCCGAACTCTTAGACGATTTCCACAATCTTCTCATTCTTCCCGACACCGCCGACTTTACATTCGTTCTCCAGCACCACTACAAAATACTTTTCCCTGAAGTTGAAGAATTATTTAAGAACATCAAAGTACAACGAAATGGTAAGGTACTTAAGTTTAAAGTGAAGGGAATCAAGATCAAGCTTACCAAGACCTCTGTTTCCACACTTCTTCGGCTACCCATAGTTGATGAAGAAGATGCCCTAACTCATGAAGATTCTGACAGAGCTTGCAAGTTCTATTGACTTTCACTAGAGGTTCTTTCCATCCATCGACCATACCTCAATCCTGAGAGCAAATTCCTTGTGGACATCATTGGCAAGGTTCTCCTGTGTAAGACAAGTTCCATAAGGGACATTTCTTTTGATCTGTTTGATATCATAACATCCATTATCTGCAGAAAAAGGTTTCAATTTGGTATGCTAATTCTTGATAAGATAAGAGAGAGCATCATGGATCCTAGTTATGCCAGGATTATCTCTCTACTACTACATGAGATAAATCCAGAGGTTTTTGATTTCTCCAAGGGAACAACTCTTCACCATATGAAGAAGGTATCAATCTCTTCCATTCAAAGATGGGAACTGAAGTTACTGAATTCTGCCCAGGCTGCCATAACTCATGACCATCCAGCTGCAGAGGATAGAATCTATCTCCCTCTCAACCTCATATTGCCAGCACATCTGGTGCAGCTACTAAGGAGGAGCCTGCTCCTTCTGTTCTAGAAGAAATGTTACCTACTCTACCCGCTTATGATTCTCTCACTCCAACCACTCCAGAAGAAACTCCATCAGATGCTCAAGTTCAAGAAACCCTACTCTCTATAGAAGAATCCAAAAACCAGATGATAGAAGAACTCAGCACTGAAGAGCCTCTTCCTCCCCTCCAAGTAGAACAACCTACAGAACCATCCAAGGAACCTACTCCAGTACCATCACCCTCTCCTGTTCCATCTCCAGAATCCCATGTTCACCAATCTCATGATGCTGATAAAGAGCAAGATAAGACCATACTGATTTCTGATGAGAAAGAGCAGTCCCCAGAACCTGCTAAAGCTCCTATGAAGAGCTTGGACTTCCCTCTTACCACCTTCATTGTTGAAGAAGGAGATGCTCTGATTCACACTACTAGATCTAAGAGCACAGTAACCATTGAAGAGATTACTCCATGGTCTACTCCTCCTCCTCCAGTTCCTCATTCTGCTACTCCAACTCCTGCTGCCAATGATCTTCTAAGTAAGATAGAATAGATGCTGCTCGACCAAAGAAAATATTTTGATGACTACTTGAAAGTGGTTCAAGAGAAAGTTTCTGCTCTTGAAAAAGAAATGAGCAGAGGCTTCGCAGAAATACAACACAACACTAATGAGCTCAGACAACTATTCAAGATAGGTGGAAAAGCACTGGACCACATAAATACCAGTGTTGGCCATGTGGTGGAACAGTCGATTACTCTCGCTAATAATCAGATACAGTTAGAAAAGCTGGCCCAAAGACACACTTTCAAAATCTGTGAAAAAGTGGGTACTTTCAAAGAAGCCGCCATAAATGAACTCACTGTATAAGTCAGAAAGGGGGAGACATTAGTCAAAGAATATGTAGAGACTTCAGATGCTGCCAAGCAAACTCTCTGGGAAGCAAAGCTAAAGGAAATTCATGATGATGTGCATAATCAGATCCACAGTGTAAAATTTCATACCTATGATACAACTGTGTGGATGCACAACCAGATCTTCCCTGATTTTCAAGCAGATCCAAATATAATTCCTCATCATCTGAATCCCCTAGCTCCTCTAGCTCCAGCTCTAGTCCCTTAGCCTATCTTTTCTCCAAGACCTGAAGGCTCTGAAGCTCCTCCTCCAGAAAGTTATTCTCAAGTTTGGGAATCTGATCCAACAGATATATTTCTTCAAGCTCCTCCTGAGATTCATATCCCAAAGAAGAGAAAGTATGGTGATGGAGCTTCTTCCAGCAAATCCATTCCATTTCCAGAGACAGAGAAAAGGAAAGCTCCTGAATTTGCAGAGATCTGGAGTCCTACATCATAGTCACTTATCCTTGATACTCTCAAGTTAGTCTTGGACTTTAATTAGAATAGACATGATCATTACAACTCCCAAGAGTGGGACTTATATGAGAAATTTATGACCAAAAGGAGATTCTATGATCGAGAACTTGGAAGGAACAATCCTGCTGCCCCTCCAAAACCTCCCAAATACTATCCAAAGTCATACAACTATCAAAGAAGGCAACAGAAAAAGAATGACAGACATCAACAACAACATCAACATCAAGCCAAAGAATGAAGAAAGTTATAAGAGTGTGGATGGGAATTGTGTAGAAATGATTTTTGGACAATTCTATTTATATAAATCCTTAATCTTGATTATCTACTCTTTATTTTCAATATTTTTGCATGTTACTCTATTTTATCTCCTTTATATCTAGTTCTTTATTTGTCTATATAATTCATCTTAGTGTAGAGTGTTCTGACTTCTACAAATAGGGAGAGATTGTTGGGTATTGTATCCACAGTAACCCAGATTTGTATGAAGTCACCCTTGAACTAAAATGAATTAAGTTGTATTTGATGTATTGTTTAAGTTATTTGTTTGCAGGACTAAATTGCCAAGTGTAGACCAATGTTAGTCTATAATGGGTCAGCAAACCCAGGACCATAAAATGTAATCCCTCATTGTGTGATCCATGGTGTTGACTCATCTGTAGCCTCTCTATTAGGATACACTTCATTTTTCAAGCACTAGGATTGTTGGAGAAAGACTTGTTGCTGATTCTATTGAAGAAAAGAAAATCTTCATAACCAAAATTTTTCTATGTGTTTCACTAGAGTAAAATTATAATACTCGAGTAGAACCTTAGCAGTACTTGAGTAAGCCTAGTCTAGATTTCGAGTAAAGGAAATGGTTCTCGAGAAAGTTAAATCTAGTTCTCGAGTGGCCAAGTCCATTACTCGAGTAGACTTCTTCTCTTTCTCGAGTTGATAGATTTTCCTCTTCAGAAATATTCTAAGTATTATATTAGAGTAATCAATTTCACCACTCGAGTAGATGAGCACTTTGACTCGAGTGATAGAGGGAAAGTTCTCATGAAGTATTTACCCCACTCGAGTAGTGTAGCTCCTGTACTCGAGTAGTCTGCTTACTTCTCGAGAAGTTTAGTTCTAGTACTCGAGTAATCGGTTTTATCTCCAAGAATTTTTTCTAAGTCCTTCTTCTCGAGATGTTCACCTCCACCTCTCGAGTAATCCTCATTCAACTCGAGTGATAAAGAATTCTATTCTGAATTTCCTGAAGGGCTTGTTCTCGAGTTATCTGATATTGTCCTCTCGAGTACTCAGTTTAGTACTCGGGTAGTTCCTATTTTCACTCGAGTAATTCAGTCATTTTTCCAGAAAATTTTGCTAAGTCCTATCTTACAGGATTTTCAAATGATTTGACGTGATTGGTCCACGTGGCCATCATTAATGCTAATTATGACCGTTAGGGAGATCTTATATAAGGTTTTGTCATTTCGACTAACCCTAAGAAGCGCATTAAAGAAATACTCTAAGGAATTCTGAATTGTTTTTTCTCTTTACAAAACGGAAGGCGCCGTCGCTCCTCATCGTGCAAATCGCCAAGGGCTTTCATTGAAGAAGATTCAGACCAGTCGACTTGTAGATCGAGATTGTTCTTCAAACTTTTCATTTTCTCTCTAATCTTGTGAGTCAAGAATTTCAGATCGGATCTTACCGTGTTCTTCTTTAAAATTTCTGACTTTGCCACAAAGCTCAAGAAGGAAGACCTAGGCAGAGAATTTCCAGATCCGAGAAAAAGATACTATTTGTATTTCCTATTTTCAATCTATTCTTGTAGGAGATTATTCTCCGAGTGTATGAGCGTTGTTCTCTGTGTTGTAGGAAGTTTTCATCTTCCGAGTGTAGATCCGTTTCATGGATCGAGTTATAGGAACATTGTTCTGAGGCGTAGGATTTGTTTCAATCGGAGATAGTGGAGTAGCTGAGTGTAGTGCTTTGCTAGATCGGTAAGTGGAAAGTGGATGTACCCAAAGTTGGGGAATGACTATAAATCTCTGTGCCCTCTGTGATTGCTTGGTTGTTATTTTCTGTGCATAGACCGCTAAATTTATTATTCCGCAAAAGACTCAAAACTCACCTATTCACCCCCTCTAGGTGATTTAGGTAAGACAACTAGTAACTTCAAATGTCGACCTTCAACCCATATAGGTAGCGCCTCCATAGCTTCAGCGTGAATATTAGGGCTACCAACTCCAAATCATGGACCGGATAATTCCTCTCATGCACCTTCAACTGGCGCGAACCAACAGCTATTATTTTCCCAAGTTGTAAAAAAACACAGCCTAAGCCGCTTCCTGAAGCATCGTTGTATAACGTAAAGCCTTCTGCACAACATGGCGAACACAAGACAGGCGCTGTGGTCAAAACACTTTTTAGTTCTTCGAAAGCTTGAGCACACGCTGCGACAATACAAATTTCTGATCCTTCCTCGTCAGGGTTGTGAGAGGTAACGCTATCCGCGAGAAGTTCTCTACGAAGCGCATGTAGTAGTCGACATGCCCTCGAAAACCCCAGACTTCTGCTACAGAAGACAACACAGGCCACTGTCGTATTGTAGCAACCTTTGCTGAATCCACCGCAATACCCTCAACACTGATAATATGACCAAGGAACGCTACAAAAGATAGCCAAAACTCGCACCTAGAGAACTTGGCGTACAACTGATCACTTCTCAAGGTCTCTAGAATAATATGCAAGTGCCCCACACAATCATCCTCGGAATGGGAGTACATCAGGATATCATCGATGAACCCTATTACGAACCGATCCAAATACTCCTTGAACATCCGGTTCATCAAGTCCATAAACACAGATGACACATTTGTCAGAAAAAAAATGCATGACTGTGAACTCATCATGCCCGTATCGTGTACTGAACGCCATCTTGGGAATATCACTCTCCCTGATTCTTAGTTGATAGTAACCAGACTTCAAATCCAACTTCGAATACACAGTTGATCCAACTAGCTGGTCGAACAAATCATCGATCCTCAGAATCGAGTACTTGTTCTTCTCCGTTAGCCTATTGAGTTTCTGATAATCGATACATATTCGCAGGCTACCATACTTCTTCTTCACGAAGAGGACCGGGGCACTCCAAGGTGACGACCTTGAACACCACATACCCCTGCTCTATCAATTCTTGAAGTTGCACTTTCAACTCAGCCATTTCTCTAGGTGCTAAGTGGTAAGGAGACCGCGATACTGGCTTGGCACCAGGAACCAACTCAATGGTGAACTCGATCTCTCTCTGAGGTGGGGCTCCTTGGAAATTTTCGAGGAAGACGTCGACAAACCCCAACACCACCGAAACACCGACTAACCTGAGCTTGGGATTATTTGACTATAATAGAGTTAATAGCAACTCCGCCCCACCCAAAGAACTGCAAACTTAGTCTGGCATTCGATGTTTTTCCCTGGTGTGACCGCCTTAGGGTTGTAGCCAACCAATGCATGCTGCTCTGAGAGTCAGTCCAAGCCTAAGATCAAACCACCTACGATCTTTAATGATAATGTTTCTGTTTGGTTTGAATACCCATAGTCGATAAAACGAGAAGCACTAGGACGAACCACATGAAAACCTTGGATGCTAAGGAGATAGAAGTCCTGCAACGAACAGTACTATCCACCACCAAGACTGGGACAAAGCCTACTTACACAAATCATAAGCCAGTAACTAATCATGTCATAGGTATAAAAGCTATAAGCTAAACCGTTCCTGTCATCTCGTCCATTTGTTTCTGGTCTTCTGAATTTTCCTTTGTCTTCGAAAACCCACCCCAACACTCACGGGCTATATGTCCCGACTTGGCACAATTATAATAGTGGATTGGGCCTCCTCGCCCAAAGGTTGCTCCAGACCCAGCCTCCTTTACCACTAGTATAATGCCCGAAGCCGATACAACATGATAGTGTCACGACAAAGCTCTATGCGATGCTACTGGCTGCAACCCAAGCACCCTAACCATCTCTAGCCCACTGACGGGTTGTTGGTACCCACAACCTCCCTTTGATGAGGCAAGCTCGATAGTCAAGCATGCACCATGAGGACTTCCCAGGAGGTCTCCCATCCTAGCCACACCCTACCTTTAATGAGGCAAGCTCGATGGTCAAGCGCACACCACAGGGCCTTCCCAGGATGTCACCCATCCCAGTACTACTCCAGCACGAACACGCTTAACTATGGAGTTTCTCCACAACTCATCACCAATTCAAGTGGTGATGAGTTGTGGAGAAACTCCATAGTTAAGCATGCTAGGGCTGGAGTAGTACTGGGATGGGTGACCTCCTGGGAGGTCCTCGTGGTGCACGCTTGAGTATCGAGCTTGCCTCATCAAAGGGAGGCTGTGGACACCAACAACCCGCCAGTGGGCTGGAGAGGGGTTGGGTTGCTTGGGTTGCAGCCCAGTAGCATCGTATAGAGCATTGTCGTGACACTGTCATGTTGTATCGGCTAGGGGCGTTACAATAAAGTGCACTTTTATTGTAACGTCCTGTTCCTCCTTTCGTGGATCACAACACCACTAGGCCTTACGCGACCGTTACCGGGCTGCAACCCAAGCACCCCAACCCCTATTCAGCCCACAGACGAGTTGTTGGTGGTCATAGCCTCCATTTGATGAGGGAAACTCGATAGTCAAGCGCGCACCACGGGGACCTCCAGGGAAGTCCCCGTGGTGCGCGCTTGACTATCGAGTTTCGCTCATCAAAGGGAGGCTGTGGAAACTAACAACCCGCCGATGGGCTGGAGAGGGGTTGGGGTGCTTGGGCTACAGTCCGGTAGCGTCGCATAGAGCGGAGCCGTGACCCTGTCATGTTGGATAGGCTATGGTCGTTATAATAAAAAGTGCACTTTTGATTGTAACTCCCCTAGCCGATACAACGTGATGATGTCATCGCTCCGCTCTAGGCGACGCCACCGAGCTGCAGCCCAAGCACCCCAACCCCTCTCCAGCCCACCGGCGGGTTGTTGGTGGCCACAAACTCCCTATGATGAGCGAAACTCGATAGTCAAGCGCGCACCATGGGGACTTCCTAGGAGGTCACCCATCCCAGTACTACTCCAGCCCGAGCATGCTTAACTATCAAGTTTCACTCAACAAAGGGAGGTTGTGGCCACCACCAACCCGCCGGTGGGCTGGAGAGGGGTTGAGTTGCTTGGGCTACAGTCCGGTAGCATCACCTAGAGCGGAGCCGTGACCCAGTCACGTTGGATCGGCTTGGGTCATTTCAACTAGAATACCACTCCGTCATTTTCTAGCAACATGTCCTGTCTTGCCACAAGTATGACAAGCATATAGAGCTTGACTAGTAGATGTTCTAAACCTCCTATGCCACCTCTGGTGGTATTCAGACTTTGCAAAAAACTGCAGAGTTCGGTACCCTGCACACTGGCGTCTGGTGAACTTTTCCTAAATCTACTTCCAACAATCTAGCCGACTCCACCAATGCTCGGAATCCCAATAACTTTGGTCCTACCAATAGAAGTCATAAATCATCGCGCAAACCATTATAAAATCTATTAATTATAGTCTGCTCATCCTCCAACACAAACCCTGCATAGTGCCTTATCATGACAAACACATGTAAATACTCATCAACTCAGTGCGCTCCCTACACCATATACATGTTCAATTGCTGATCTGAGGCTCTTCTTAATGTAGTTTGCTCCATAGTGCCAACCAGCATTGACGCCATCCCAGGTACAAGGGGACATACATGCCTAATAAGATGGGTATTAAACATAGAGAACACCGCTTCTGCTACCATTCGAATGGTTTTAGCCAAAGGAGGGGTCGCAGGCACGTTGTTAAGCGCACTACTCTTCACGGAGTGTTGTTAATGTGACTTCCCCGCACCAGTCCTAGTCACCTATAGTTGTAAAACACTCGATTAGGCGACAAGCAGATTGCCAAAACACAATCATTGGAACACTCAGGTTCCTTAAACATGTGTATTTTCATTCCTAAATGCACATTCATGGGTTATTTTCATGTTACAACGATGACGCACAAACATGTGCTCACCACTCCTTAAAACAATTTGCCCACGAATTCACATAAGAATGATCGACATCGTCTTCTGATACCAATTGTAACACCTCCATCTGTCACATGGGATATAACAGAAGGTCCGACCGGGGCCCTATGCCATATTCAACGGACTATTAGTGGAGTTACATATTAATACCAGCATACTATTAAAAAATCTCTAATCATAACACATAGCATTCTAGTGGAAGTATTTAAAATAAGTTGAATGAATCCATCAATAAACATGAATGTCCACTATAGTCTACAACAGGAATGAAAGTAATATACACAAAATTCTTGGCATTATGGCCATACAACAGTTTCCTTAAAAGGATAAGTGTTTTACATACTTCGGCACATAGCCGGCTACACATGAAAATAGTAAAAGAAAACTCTTCGTTTTGGCATTCAAGGGCCAGCACTGCATCAAGGGCTTCAACCCGATACTTGCCACTTGGCTCACCTGTTCCTACAACAGAACAATCCACCAAATAGTGGCAGAACAAGGCAACAGTCAGCTAAAGCTGACTAAATTAAAACGACCCCACACCTTACTCGGGGCGGCGGTTCTCCTTCCCTGCAATATATTAGCAAAACCAAACATAGGAATGAAAGTGCAATTTAAGCATGCTTCACTACAGGCGTAGGCACGAACGACCACACACCCCGTGCTCTAAGGGCACATTCTCGGTGTCAGGATAAAAGCCAGGGACTCACCACCATTCACAATACGACAACAAACATGAGCATTAATGTAGTCTTTACAGCTTGTGCATGGCCTAAGACCCTTAACTAGTAGCGACAGGTAACACTACCCACAGATGCTCGACATAGCTACTGGGTAGGTTCAGCCCTTTCCCGTTGCTCACATAACCGGGCGCGAAAAGCCACGATGCTGGTCGGCCTCCCCCTTCTCATTTCTCGAGACATTACATAAGCATGTTATGTTATTCGGATGGCTCTCAGGCCACCAAGCTGGGCTCTCAAAGCTCTCAGCCCCACGTCACTAGTCCCAGGTCTCCACGACACAGGCCTTAAACCAAGTTCTCAAAGAGCTACTGCTAGTGGAAGCACTACCACCAAGCGGTACCTGGCAGAAATGCGATTCTACCCAGTTTTTCGGGTGCTCCATGGAGTTAGTCCCCAAGGTTCCCTGCTATAATCTACCACATCAAAACCCAAAAATCAAACATCATGGAGTCTTCTCCGGCAATAACAAGCATAATGAAAAACATCACCAATCCAGACCAACATGTCCGGATGGGCTTCACACACCATGCCTATGTTCGTACTTCGATTCCAAACTCTAATACAAACCTACGGGGATACTCCATATCTACCCGAAGGAAGACCTCATGCTCACCGCACAATCGTGGGAGAGTGTTTCCTATGCAAAAGGAAGAGGACTTCGCATGTCCAAGTAGAGAATTGTTACCCTTTGCGCTCTCTTCTGTGCCATGCCAAAGATCTAGACGAAAAAACATGACCGCAATGATATTGCCTCCATAGATCTGGACTCATCGTGCGATTCTGAGCTTCGAAACTCCAACGGTGGAGAGATCTTCTTCCACTTCTTCCTTCTTCTCTCTCCCTTCTCTATAACACTTAGAAAGAGAAGATTTAAAGGAAAAGTGAGATGGAAACCTACATTATCGGTTATATACATGCAGTGGTAACCTCCAGCTGTCAGATCCCTCAATAAAACAAGCGAACAGTCACGATTCAAACTAGATGTCAGTTTACAAGCACTACCGCTGCGTAGTAAGAAGTTACAACCGCGCGGTACCTCAATCATTTAGCTTCTTAAGATGCTACAGCTCAGAACTCTAATCGGGCATTGATGCATGGACACGTCATAATTGCTCTGCTATCCCTCCGTATTAAAGCTAACGTTGCGCAGTAGAATCATGAGAACCCCATCAATTAAATTGACCCAAGCTATCGCCAGCGGTAACCATATCGTCGGGCGATAGCTTCCCGAGAGCTCTACCAGTTTAATTCCACAGCTACTACAGCGCAGTAATAACTTTCCGCCATGTGGTAAGTCCAGCGTTGAATTGTCTCAACGCTCTCAATGCTATCGATGCGAACCCTGGAGCTACCGCTGCACGGTAACTATCTATTGGCGGGCGATAACCACCATAGAACCATTTCTTGCCTTAAGAAAATTGGGGTGTTACTATAAGCTCCTTAAGCTAAATTTTAGAGAAGATTGACTAGTCTAACTCATTGCTATATATGTGTAGAGGGAAAGTGAAAAAGCCCAGATCTTGGGGAACCACTATAATTCTTTGTGTGCTTACTATGTATGTGCTTTATATTTATATATCTACTAAAATCTGAAAAGAAATAATTAAAGTGAAAGACACTTATTCAGCCCCCCTTTAGGTGAGTTTGAATAACACACATCAAACTTTCAAGTGGTATCAGAGGGTGGTTGGTCAAAAAAACTTAATAGTCTGACCAGAATCCTATCGAGGTAGTCTAAACCTTCACCATGTCTTCCAGTGAGCCTCATAAGGAGATGATCTCAATGAAACTATCCATATGCAAAAAAGAGGACTATCCTATGACCATGATAGGATTAGAGCTCACTCATCATCCAGAATATGATAATGAGGAAGAAGATGAAAAAGAAGATGGATGTAGTGGCTTAATGGTCATGACTGAAGATGATCAAGATGATTTTGATCCTAATGAGGTTATCATTTCTAACACGTCTTCTTCATATTTAGAGTATGAAACTAGCCCAGATTCTGAAGCATCCCCTTCATCTAATAATGAGTATGGATTAAAATCTAAAGAGGGCGTAAATCATTTGATTAACAAATATGGTGTTCTATTGGAATCTTTGAAGAAGAGCAGGAAGTTTGTCAAGAGGCAAGCTGAAGAGATTTACTCTCTATAGTAGGCTAAATATTTGCAAGCTGAAGAGATTTCTTCTCTGTAGTAGGTTAAATCTTTGCAATCTGAGTCAGCTTCCCAGCTAGCTCAGATGAGTAGAGAAATGAGCCAACTGAAAGTAATCACTATCATCCAAGTCAGAGCTGTTGGGAATTATGCCCTACAATGTTCCTCAGGATTTAAAGGGGCATCAATAATCATGCTAAGGAGCATAATGTATTTGATGTGTGCTTTAGATCTTGTATGTAGGTAGTCCATGATTGGACAAGTGAAAAAAAAAGTTTTGTAGTAATCTCAAAATTCATCGAGCTCAGCTCACAGTTCGTCGAGCTCAGCTCGCTGGTCGTCGAGCTCAGCTCACCATTCCTTGGGATAAGCTCAAGAGCTCATGATTCAAAGTTCGTCGAGCTCATCTTGAAGTTCGTCGAGCTCATTTCATAATTCGTCGAGCTCAACTTACAGATCGTCGAGCTCAGCTCAACACTTGTCAAGACAAAGCCAGAAAAATTAACTAAGGCAAAAAGTGTTGAGACCCCAGTACGAAGGACTAGAAAGTCACTGAGTTGTAGGTGACAAGTGTGTCACTGAGTTGTAGGACTTAGAGGAGGCTGAGCTATAGGTACCTGGAAGGGTACTGAGTTGGAGGAGTGTTGTAGCACTCTGAGAGTAGGGCTGTGTGCCTGAAGCTGTAGGGCTGAAGATCATGAGTTGTAGGCCTTAGAAATAAGGCTGAGGTAGGTGATCAGTGGATCACTAAGCTGTTGGAGTCCTGTACGGCTATGAGGTAGGAACCCTTACGGTTCTGAGTTTGGATTCTGTGAAGAATTTGTGTTATAGCCTGAGGGCCAGAGGTGTAAGATCTGAGGAGCATATTGGTGGAGTTTGTGCCTTGTCCAACAAATTAATTAGATAGGTGAAAGGAAAAGTGGATGTACCTAATTATGGACCCACTATAAATCTTTGTGTTTGTTGTGTTATTTATTTTCTATCTTATTGCAAGATCTAAGGACAAGCTCTAGATAGATCATATTAAAAATAAGCAAAAGAATTAAGAAAACCTCAAAGACCTATTCACCCCCCTCTAGGTGATTAACTAACCTTCAGTTAAATAACTTTCAAGTGGTATCAGAGGGAGGTTACTCAAAAAGGATTTAATAATCTGAGTATACCTCCAAGGTTAGCTATAAGATAAGATTATGGGGTCTGGAATGAACTATAAGGAGTTAAGGACCATGAAGCTGCCCATCTGCAAGAAGGAAGAATTTGGCCTATGGAAGGAAAGGGTTAGACTGTTCATGGAAGCATCTGACCCTAGGATCTATATAACAGTAGTGTGAAAGTGAGGGATAGATATAGTTTACTTTAGAGGGGGGGGGTGAATAGAGTATAAAAAATGTTTAGATTTATTGCGGAATTAAAATATTGATACTTATAAGAAAGAGGTAAAAGCAAGAAACTATCACAGTACAATGCACAAAGAAAACACAAGGCAAATCAGACGACACAAGAAATTTTATAGTGGTTCCCCAAATCTGGGTACATCCACTCTTCTACCACCCTGGTAGGAATCCACTTAGGTTTTTGATCAGGTGGCCTATCACCACAAGATCTGCTTCAGGTAGATCTAGAAACCCTTCAGGCTTTTGATCAGGTGCCTAAATATGAATAGGTTTTTGATCAGGTGCCCTATCACCAAGGAGTTTACTTTTGAAGGGAGTAAGAACCCTGTACATGAGAGGTTAAAGAAAAATAGATGACAGTCTTCTCTTTCTCAAACACAATGAGAAGACTATGTGGATTTGATGATGCCAAAGCTCCCCCTGAGATATTGAGTAGTTTCAGGAAGAAGTAAGCTTTGTCCAGGGTATAGGTCTTCAGATTGATGTTGATTCAAGTTCTCTGTAGATTGTTGAAGCCTGATGAAGGAAGAAGACTAGAGAGATTTTTTTTCAGCAAGTTCTTCTTCTTCCTTGTATTTTGCAAAGACAGGAGACTTTCAGAGCAAAAAGATGATTGATTTTCTGACTGACTTCTGTGATTCTCTTTTTCTCTGTCTTTTTAAGTTCTCTGTATATTTTTGGAATGACTAACAGCCTGATTTTGAATTCCCAGACAATACTTAATTCTCTGCAAGAATTTAAAAGCCCAAATGGGTAGAATGGCTGGCAATCATAAATTCACTTCCATAACTGTCTTGACAAAATATTCTGTGAATACCATAATCAATGCTTTATGAGATACGACTACCAGCCTTGAGAATGTCAGCATTAATTATCAGAATATATTTGCCTTAAAATTATTTATAATAACCAAAATAAATACTTCTGACCGGACTGAGAGAACTGATAACTGAAGACAGTAAAAATCATAGAGCTTAGCTCAGAGATCGTCGAACTGGGTTAAGAGATCGTCGACCTGAGAGCAACTATCGTAGATCTGAGATAACTGCTGAGATGCACAAGATCGTCGACCTGAGCTCGTAGATCGTCGAGCTCAGTTCAGAGTAGAACACTTTGAGATCGTCGATGGGAGATCGACGATCGTCGAGCTGAGAATTGTTGCTAGACTTAGAGTATTTTCTGAAATGATAAACTGAGAAAGCCAAAAATCGTCGACCTGAGAACTTGGTTTGTCAACCTGAGAATTTTACTTATCCTTCTAAAACAACTTCTGTGAACTGTATCGACAGATGGTTCTGGGTGTCGACACAAGTCCTTCTAGCGTCGACTGATACTGTTGACTAATAATCTGTGAACTGTGTCAACACAAATCCTTCTTGTGTCGAATGAGCTAGTGTTGACTAATATTATCTGTATCGACTAATAGTCTGTGTGTCGACATAAATCTTCTGGGTGTCAACACAACCTCTTTGTGTGTCGACACAATTCTTTTGGGTGTCGACACAACCTTTCTGTGTGTCGACACAATTCTGCTACTAGTGTCGACACAGCTTATATAAAGTGTCGACACAATTCTTCTGGGTGTCGACACAACCTCTCTGTGTGTCGACACAATTCTGCTGAGTGTCGACTGATATAGTCTGTGTCGACACAACTACTTGAGTCTCTGATAGGCTGTTGTAGGCTGATCCATGTGATGTTGACTCTTGGCCTAGACTAAAGAAATAAACCTATGACCCTGACTATACATTTTGGGTCAGTCTAAGAAAACCTAACAGTGATCCTTACCCAAATCAGAACTAGGGTTCCAACATTGTGGAAGGTCCTTTTGTCCGCACAAAGGCTTCCACCATAGATCCAACTGTGAGAGTGCCTAAGGCATATTCAGAAATGGACAGAGATGAAGTGATTCTGTCCACCATGGACAAAAGGGCACAAAATATTATAGCCAGTTCTATTGATGATTCAACCTTCTAAAATCTTATACACTGCAAGATGTCCAAGCAAATGTGGGACACCCTTGTAGTCTACATGGAAGGCTCTGAGGAAGTTAGAGATGATAGAATGTCCATGCTCAGTCAAGAGTATGAGGACTTCAGGCAAAGCAAGTCTAAAAAGTTGCTAACTATTTTGAAAGGTTCTTTAGGACAGTCAATGAACTAAGAACCTATGGTAGGGTCTTCAGCAACTATGAGCTAAATGATAAGTTCTTTAGATCTCTCACTAGAGATTGGGACACCAAGATTTGTGCCATTAGGGAAATGACTAAGCTAACAGACACTCCTCCACCAACACTCTTTGGAAAGCTGCAGCCCTATGAAATGCAGCTAGTTGCTAGACAAGAAGAGGAGAAGAGAAGCCATTTCAAGTCCAAGGATAAGTCTGTGGCATTCAAGGAAGAAGCCCCAAGAAGAAGCAGAAGAAAGTCTCCCACCAAGGAGGGAAGCTGAATCTAGCTCAGAAAATTATGAGCCAAGCTCATCAGACAACCACATGTCTGATAAAGATCTAGCTGCCTTCTCCAAGCAATTTCAGAAGTTCATAAAGAAAAAGGACTGGAGGAGCAGGCCATGTTCATCCTCTTATCACAGGAAATCATCCAAGGATGACAGGTATGTCACTAAAACTAGTAAACAAATTTCTTTTAATGTTATCTGTTATTGTTGTAGCAAGGTTGGGCATGTCATTGATGACTGCCCAGTCAAAAGAAAGGAAGAAGATGAGAAGAAGAAGAAAAAACATCACCATAAACACAAGGGAAAGAAGAAGGAGAAGTCCTTTGTGGCTAAGAAGGAGGAAGCTGGATAGATTCCTTATCCTCAGAATCTGAAGATGAAGAGGAAGAAGCCTATATAAGGCTGATATCTGTTGCTGCAGATCCAGGAGAAGAGGAGGAATATCCTGCTGCTAGGATAGGAATCACGGCCCCTCTATCACACTCAGACAGTGACAATGAGGAAGATGAAGAAGACTATGGATGCCATGGTTTGATGGAAATGACTGAATAAGAAAGAAGTTAGCCAGATTCAGAATCAATCAAGGTACAACCTATTTTCAATTCTGCATCTTCCTCTGACTATGAGACTAGTCCAGATACTGGTGCATCTTCATCCTATGATAAAGATTGCTTAGAATCTGAGACTGATGTCAATCAATTGATTGACAAGTATGGAATACTCCAAGGTGCTCTAAAGAAGAGCAGAATTCTTGCCAAAAGGCAAGCCAAGGAGATAGAAGTCCTAATGACTTATAAAACTCTTTATAATAATAAATCTATTGAGTTCTATAAGAAAAGTCATGAGGTGTTTGAACTCAAAAAAAGTGTTGAGTGTCAGACTTTGCTTTTGGAAGAGAAGAAAAAGCATATTAGATATCTGGAACAAAAGTTCACAAAGAGATTGGGGGATTGTGATTAACCCTTCTCAGTCACAGGGTCAGTTGCCAAAAGCTGCAACTTGCCCAGTCCCTGAGAAGCTGGGTATTAATCACATCAATCATTATTTCAAATCTGAATTCCCTAATAATAGGACAGTGTTTCAAAAGGCAAATTCACCTTCTAAAACTGTCAAATATGCACCACTTCAGAAGGATCAATCAAATGTGTGCTCCACCAGTGGGGTGAAGGCACATGATCCAAGAAATAGTGATACTGTCCACTCTAGCCACAAAGTTCAGGAGAAGTTCTTTAGATTTGGATCCAAATATCCTTAATCTAAGGAAATGAGAGAGTCCACTAGATGGCAGGCTCCAAAAATACATCAGGCCCATACTGGACCAGCTGTATTTAGTTTCTCAGCACCTTCACTCAGGAAGAAGGGGGCAGCATCATGCAATGCTCATCTAACAACATCTGGTGTTGCTCACATCTCTCATGGACATCAATTCTATGTTGGCCTAAAGAGAAGATACAACATTCATAAATGTTGGTGCTGTGTGAAAGTGGGTAACTTTGCCATTGATTGTTGACATAACCTGAATGTGACTAGTGAATAGAAAGGTGCTCAGCCTAGGCAGAGAGTTGGGCAGGTATTTTATAATGCTAACAAGAACCTAGGAACAACTATTGTTGGGTGCCTAAGGGTAAATGAATTCTATTTTGCAGGATAGTCCAAGTACCTGTATAAATAAGACTTGATACTTGGCCAATGGTGTTCCAGGCAAATGTCTGGGACAGGATTGTTGCTCTAGGAATATACTTCAGGAAAAGCAACAAATTAAGATTGAGGCTGTCAAGCATGTAATACTCAAAAGCTAGAGGAAGCAAGCCTCAAGGTAAGTCTCTCTCTCTCTCTCTCTTATATAGAGATTATGTTTGCTAATTGTTAAGTTAAGTTAGATGTGCTCAGGATGAACCTGATCTAGCACACCAAATAGAAAACAGTGATTCAATTATCTACACTGTCAATTTTTGTAGGCTTTACTCTAAAAAATTCAAATAACTTATTAGCAAGCTTTAAGGTAAAACAATACATAAATTGGAGTGCCAATAGAACTAACTGATTAGCATGATTAATTCCACTTCTATTTAAAATTAATTAAAGTTTTTTTTAAGTAAAATGGATTGTACATCCAATCTATGAGGGAAACCACAAATTAAACATACACTGAATAAGTAGAAGAAAAGCTGAGAGGTAGAAGAATCAAAACACTAAATCTCCTATTTAATAATAGTAAGCGTAACGCAACTGGTTAAAACGAAATGTATAAGTTTTAGGCTAAAAATGCTTAATTGATAATTGAACCCTTTTGGTATAAATAGAAAGGTGACAAGAAACGAAAAGCTACTCCACTCTTTAAAAGCCTAAACCCTAGCTGTCGAGACCAAAACCCTCTCAGCGTCTTGCCGCACTATTTCAATGGCACCAAATGTCATCAAAGAGCTCCAGGAAGTATACAAAATTGTGAGGGATGGATTCAGTCATGTCTCTCCAGAGATTAAAGCAGTAATAAGGATGATTGAAATCACAGGTCTAAAATACGCCCTCTCCGAACCCTCCACCATTCTTAAAAAGGAGTTAGTAGAATTTTTATCGAACATTAAAGTGTCCTCCTCTCAAAAATCTCTTAAGTCTTAGATTGAAGATATCAAAATAAAGGTAAACCCTAAGAGACTAGGAAAGGCCCTTCATATACAGTCCATCAACCCTAGCGAGGAAGAAGAGCTCGTCGTCACGGACAGAGACAGTGCTCTCAGATGGTGTGGATACAATGAGGCCAAATCTGGGTCCCTTAAAAGAAAATTCTTCAATCAGAGATTGAAATTGCTAGCAGATATTGTAGGGAAAGCGCTTATCTGCAAACTTGGATCACATGACACTATCTCCAAGTCCATATTGGATGTCATGACCAGAATTATCCTGAATAGAAAGACCTCATGGTCTTCTCTCATTTATCAGAGATTAGTAGACTGTATACCCTCTCCAAACATGGGCATAATTCTTTCTTTATACATAGTGAACACCTATCCTGATACCTTCAAACAAGAACATGGGGTGGAGATTCACTACCTAAAGAGAATGGACATAAAGACTTTGGACAGATTCACTAGGGTTCTACTAATGAGACAACCTTCAGGAATAAAGGACTTCTCTAAGGGTACAAGGAAGAAACCTACTGAGGAAGAAAGAACTTCCAGCCCTTAAAAAGAGCTTGGATAATCCTCTCTAGCTGATATTGGTCTGCAGGTTGACTTATATCTCAGTCAATCCTCTGTAAACATTCAACTCAAGGACACTGTAGTGCATGTTGATAAAATCCATGCCAGCCCTAGGTTAGGACAAGTGTCAAAGATTAGCAATGAGGAATAAGTTGCTGCAGAAGATGAGGCAGATATGGCAGATACTGATGATATAGCTGCAATTGATGATATGCCTATTATTGAAGATAACCATGAGCCTCCTTAAGATTTAGATACTTATCTTGATAGGTTAAGCTCAGAGAAGGATGCATAGTCTGATGGGGAGCATGATCAGATGGATTTGACAAACTTGGATCAAGTTGTCAATAGAATAATTAAGACAACAACCACTACAGGTAATACCCATACCCTCTTAGTTAGTAGTGTTAATATAGCTTTAGCTAAGGAAATGTTTCCTATTATAGGTGTTGTAGTTGAGGGGGATCCTTCTCAGATCCCTGCCCAGAATGTTGTATCTCCTCCTATGAGCCATATTTCATCAACCCCCATCTCCAATGAGGAATTTCTAAACCAAATCAAAGCACTCTTGGATGCTCAGACCATAACCCTCAAGGAGTATGTTGATCAATCTGTTGCCAATCTGAGGGATGACTTGACAACCAAAGTCAATGAAAATAAAGAAGAGATCTCTCACTTAAACAAACAGGTCACCACCTGGTTTGATAGGGCTGGAACTGCTGGAATCAAACTGACCACCCTCATGCAATCCTTGGACACAAGCCAAAAATGCTTTGCAACTGACATAGGATATGTCAAGAATTATGTAAGTGCAACTGATGAGATGATCAAGGGTGCAACAAATCATGTAAACCAGCATATCACCGATGTTTCCATCCAATATATGAAGGCGACAATACTTCTGAAAGATGCTTGCTGACAATGAAATAATATTCAATTCTATATCAAGCAAGAATGAAGCCAACACCACCTTACTGCAAAAGACCATCTCTGAAGAAGGTAGAAAGGGGGAGAGTAGCCATACTAAGGCAGTATCATTCATTGAAGATCAAGCCTTCAATGTAATTCAAGGCACCAGGGTGGCACTACACCAGCCCCTCATGGATAGAAAGAGGCCAGAGGACCTAGACTTCCCAACACAAGCTAGAATTACACAGTATGCATATCTTGCTGGTAGAAGAAAGAGGGAAGGAACTCAAATGGCTGAAGAGTTCATGTCAAAAAGGAGAGGTGAGAACAGAGATGATCCAGACTATGAACAGCTAAGTGATGCCTCTGAATCCATCATTATCCATGCTTGGGTAAGCCATGGACAAATCTTAATGAATATTGATAGTGTATATCCTTCTGAGGAATGAATAAAGCATCTAGAAAGAAATTCCCTAAGGGAAAAAGTATTCAAAGAAAATCTGGTAAGGAAGAGCAACCCCAAGAAAATGCCTCCCAGAGATATTCCAAAGCCTTTCCTCTACTTCAAGTGGCAGAAGAACAAAGCTGAAAACTTGAAGAAGACTGTTGCAACCAAGGATGCTGGTGCAAGTTCATCAAAGAATAGCTGATAGAAGACTGCAAGACTTAAGCTTACTTAAAAATTGTCTAATCTATGTTTTGTAATGAATATCAATAGTGTAAAAATTTCAAATCTCTATCAAGGAAATGGATATGTTTTGGCTCTGACTACATTGATGTGACAAATGTGCATGAAATTTTCACTTACATGTCTGTGTTTGATAAGTATGCTATTCCTTGAAAGATATCTTATAATCACAAATTTTATCTACTATAGTTTGACTAAAGATATCTAAATTAGTTAATGATTAGGTTCATCTTGATCATAATGTTTACCTAGTTAATGATTAATAAAGCTTTGGTTGTTAATCATACTATCACATCGTCAATGATTGATAATTCACCTATACCATTGATCTTTCAGTCATAGTGGTAAGCCATCTCATCCAGGGCGAGTTATCTTATACTGGGATGGCTAGTTGCCATGATAATTTTATCATTAGACCTATCATGATATTTCTTGTGTTGATGTACCTTAGCATGGATGGGTGTTCTGCCTTCTTCAAATAAGGGGAGATTGTTGGAAATTGTGCCCTATAATGTTCCTTAGGATTTGAAGGGGCATCACCAATCATGCTAAGGAGCATAATGTATTTGATGTGTGCTTTAGTTCTTGCATGCAGGTAGTCCATGATTGGACAGGTGAAGAAAAATAAGTTTTGTAGTATACTCAAAATTCGTCGAGCTCATCTCACAGTTTGTCGAGCTCAGCTCGATGGTCGTCGAGTTCAGCTCACCATTCCTTGGGATAAGCTCAAGAGCTCAGGATTCAAAGTTCATCGAGCTCAGCTTGAAGTTCGTCGAGCTCAATTTGCAATTCGTCGAGCTCAGCTTACAGATTGTCGAGCTCAGCTCAACACTTGTCAAGCTAAAGCCAGAAAAACTAACTAAAGAAAAAGCTCTAAGACCGCTAAGAAGATCAGAGTTCATCGAGCTCAGCCCACAGATCGTTGAACGCAGCTAAAGCAAGAAAAACTGACTAAGGAAAAAAGCACTGAGACAACTGTGATAGTAGAGAATATGGTGTTGAGACTGCTGAGACACCTGAGATAGCTGAGAAGAAGTCGTTGAGACCGCCGAGAGAGCTGACTAGCAGTATTTCTCTAAGTCCAGAAGCGTTGAGTGAAGCGGGTTCACTCAACGCTTCTAATGAAGACGGAAGCGCTGAGATAAAACTAGCTGGATTTCTCTAAGTCCAGAAGCGTTGAGTGAAGCAGGTTCACTCAACACTTCTAATGAAGAAGGAAGCGCTGAGACAGTTAAGAGGAAATCTACTGAGACAGAAGAGAGTCTCAACTGTGAAGCAAAAACTATTGACATCGTCGTGAAGATACCGCTGAGACAGAGACTTGTCTTAGCTGATAAGAAGAACACATTGAGACAAAGGCCTTTCATAGCTGTTGAGAAGAAACCGCTGAGACCGCTGAGACACAACCACTGAGACAAATCCAGAGAAAATTCACAAGTCTACAAGCGCTGAGAGCCAAGACAGATGGCATTGACTGACTTAACATCACTCAACGCTTCATGGATTTCTGGAATATTTTCTAAGTATAGATGGTGATGACCATTACTGATGTCATCAAAGTCAACTTACATATAGCCATTGCGGGAAAGTTGCAGTGGCGCCGAAAGCTGCCTTGTCCTTTTCTGAAGAAGGTGGTACTCACCAAACCTTGGCTGGGCCCACATACAAGTGTGTCGTGGTTCAAATGAATGTATATAAAAAGGAAAAAGAAAAGGGATTAGGGCAACAAATGAAATCAAATGGAAAAAGGAACAAATGTAGAAATTACAGAAAGAAATCTAGAGGCCGCTGGACATCTTCTTCTCCATTAAGCTTGAAAGCTCAAGTCCAGCAAAGATAGCCTGAAAGGCAAAGGAAGGTTGCTGAAGCTCTTCAAGCTCAGCAAGATAGTTCTTTCCAGAATAAATAAGCTGATTCATCCATTCAGCAAGCTAGTAGCTGCTCATCTGTACAGTAGAGAAGAGTTAGTTGTAGAAGAGGACTAATTCCTTCTACAACAAGTGTGCTGGACTGATATCTGCTCAGTCCAACAAAGTAGACTCAGAGATTTATCTCTGAGTCAGTTGTTTATTTTCTTAATTATTCTGTATTCTTTTCTTGTAGGATTCATTTTATCTGAATCTGAGCGTAGGGCACTTTGTGCCTAAGGTAGGTGACTAATTAGTCACTGAGGTAGGTGTCCTGTTGGGGTACTAATGTAGGATCCAAGTGTGGATTTGAGCTGTAAGGCTTTATTACCAGAGGTAGGAGAGTGTTACTCTTTGAGGTAGGATCCAAGTGTGGATCTGAGGTAGGGCTGTCCTACTAGCCTGAGTGTAGTGCCTTGTGCCTGAGGTTGGTGACTGGAAAGTCACTGAGCTGTAGGTGACAAGTGTGTCACTAAGTTGTAGGACTTGGAGGAGGCTGAGTTGTTGGTACCTGGAAGGGTATTAAGTTGTAGGAGTGTTGTAGAACTCTGAGAGTAGGGCTGTATGCCTGAAGCTGTAGGGCTGAAGAGCCTGAGTTGTAGGCCTTAAAAATAAGGCTGAGGTAGGTGATCAGTGGATCACTGAGCTGTAGGAGTCCTGCAAGGTTCTGAGGTAGGAACCCTTATGGTTCTGAGTTTGGATTCTATGAAGAATCGATGTTATAGGTTGAGGGACTGAGGTGTATGCTCTGAGGAGCATATTGGTGGAGTTTATGCCTTGTCCAACAAATCAGTTGGATAGGTGGTAGGGAAAGGGATGTACCGAATTGGGGAACCACTATAAATCTTTGTGTTTGCTGTATTGCTTATTTTCTATCTTATTACAGGATCTAAGGACAAGCTCTAGATAGATCATCTTAAAAATCAGCAAAAGAATTAAGAAAACCTCAAAGACATATTCACCCACCCTCTAGGTGATTAGCTAACCTTCAGTTAAATAACTTTCAAGAACCATAGGGTAGAAGTTCAAGTTCTTTAAGGATCTTTAAGATAAGCTCCTAAAGGAGTGGAAGTTAGTGACTCAATTCTCTAAGCCAAAATCTGTGCTGCCCATTATTGACTCCATCCGCTCCCAAACAAATAGGAGGGGATTGAGCTTCAATGGAAGTGCAGCAGGTACTTGGGATAGAGGAATGGGCAAGGCTTTAGTTAAGCATCAGACCACCATTCAAAAAGTCTTGTTTCCCACCAACAGGTATGACTAGGATAGTATCTATGGTAACTGGAAGAATGGAACTTCCTATAGTAAGGGCAAAAATACTTGTTATTATAGAGAGAGAAAGGTTATGAGGATGAGTCCTTTGAAAGGCCCCATGAGAAAATCCAAATGGTACATTGTGAAGCTTTTGTGTATGGAATTTCAGCCCCCACATTGAAGGGTAAGGAAGTAGTATCTTCCTAAAACCTTTCAGCAATGAAGTTGGCTAATGTCAAGATAGTAATAAACTATCAGTAAGGCTATATTAGATGCCATCAAATCCATGTCGCCTATAAAGCTGACATTTGCTGATGTTAAGATGCTACCGTCGAGTATGGTTGATTACTGTCGAGTACACTACCAAGTACTAGTTGAAAAAATAAGAAGAATGTTATTGTCTTCTCTGCTGAACATAAACATTGAGATGCTCCATCTACCTCAAAAATGTATAGAAGAGAAGGTACAACATCCATGAGTGTTGGTGATGTGGTAAAGTGGGACACTTTGTCATTGATTGTTGGCACAACTCCAATGTGTTTAATGCAAATAAAATCTTTCCAACTAAGGCAGCAACATCAAAAGGTTTCTTTTAATGCTAACAATGACCTATGGCCCAAATTTAATTAGGGTCTTAAGGCAAAATAAATTATATTTTGCAGGATAGTTCAAGTGTTAATCTAAAGCAAATATGATACTTGGACAGTGGGTGCTCATGGAACATGACAGGAATAAGAAGTCTTCTAAAGGACTATACTCCTATGAAAAATGGAACTAAGGTCATCTTTGGAGGCTCTGATAGAGGAGTCACCAAGGAATATGGTATGATTTCTAATGACATAATCTTTATTACGAGGATCGCTTATGTTGAAGGGTTGCAACACAACATTGTAAGCATATGCCAACTATGTAACTTAGGTTATGTCATTGAATTCCAAAATGATAAGTATCTGATTAAGAATTCAATTGACTTAGAGGTTATCCTCTCCAGTACTAGGAGTGGGAATATTTATTGCTTAGATTTTATTTGCAATAGTTCTTCTACTCCATTGTGTCTTGTAGCTAATGAGAAAGAGTCTCTGTGTGTTCAATGACACAAGGGGCTTGCTTATATTAATTACAAGATAATAATTTGCTCATTTTAGAAAACTTATTTAAAGACTCTCCTAAGTTAAAATGTGTTAAAGAGGGTCCCTGTTATGCATGCTACATGGGAAAGAAAATAAGGGACACCTTTAAGATCTTAGCTCCCAAAGACTCTATTAGATTTCTATATATGTTGCATATATATCTGTTTGTTCCTTTTCCCATTTAGAGTTTAGGAAGAAAGTTGTACACCTATGTGATTGTTGATGATCACTCAAGGTTTACATGGGCATTCTTCTTATTGAAGAAGTCAGATACCCAGAATATCTTCATGACTTCTGTCAAAGCTATTCAGAAGGAAATGGAATGTTCTGTGGTCAATGTGAGAAGTGACCATGGTACAGAATTTCAGTGTGGAGCCATGACAAAGTTTTATAAAGATCTTGGTATCACCTAGGAATTTTCCTCTCCGAGAACTCCAAAATAAAATTAGTGGCTGAGAGAAAGAATAGGACATTGATAGAGGCAGCTAGGACTATGCTGAGTGACTCCTCACTTACAGACTATTTTTGGGCTGAGGCAATTAATACTGCATGTCATTTCCTTAATAGGTCTTCTATCAACAAAGTCCATAAAATACTCCCTATGAACTCATGAAAGGTAGAAAACCAACCATATTCTATTTTATAATCTTTGGTTTCAAATGCTTTATTTTAAGTAATGGAAAGTCTCATTTGACTAATGCATGCCATGAAGAAGGTGGTTAGAAGAAAGAAAATGTGCTAATAGTGGAAAAGAAAGCTTAGGCGGACAGAAAAAAGAGCTCGAGCAAAGAGAAGAAGTGGTGTGGTTAGAATTCCAGGAGGCCGTAAAGAACACAAGCAAGCAGCCAGTTAGAAAAATTGAAATCACAAGGACCGAGTTTCCTCTGATACTATGTGAAAAAATCTAAATAACAAGCTTTTCATTCCATAAAAAGTTAATTTATATGAGTATGATCACCTATTTATAGGGGAAAAAGAAGAAAAATACAACAGTCGATATCAGACTAAACTATAACCCATGGACTAGGCGGATAAAAATTTTAGTCTGCTAAACAACCAAGCAGATAGGCCCAGACCGCTGCAACTAGAATTCGTCGGATGCAGAAGCAGTGCGCTTCACACAAAGTATTCCCCGGACTGAAGTAGCAATCTGTGACCTCTGATCGAGAATAGAAGCAGTCCGCCTCACAGGTATCCTCCAAACTCAAGTAGCAGTTTGCTTCATGAACGAACCTGTCAGACTTCAGTAACAGTTCACGAACTCTAACCAGCTTGCTTCAGCACCCAAGTCGTAACATCTGCCGGTACCCGCAGCTTCAGTTGCTCTCCAGACCTCAGGTTCAGCTACCTCTATATAAAGCAACTACATCCCTATTCGCCAACACTGCTCCAGCGATATATGAACCAAACCGACAAGACTAACCGACAGACCGCCTAACTGTCATGTTGCCTGACCTAACCGCATGTCTGCTAACTACAGAAACCAGACTGCTAATACTACCCGACAGACCGCCTAACCTCCCGAACAAACTACCAATCATCCAAGGCTTTATAAAATCTAACACCACCAAAAAGCAAAATTCAGAATGAATCTCTCTTTATGAGCTTCTTATCTTAGGTGGAGCCAACGAAGTTTGAAGATGCCAACAAGGATACAAACTAGATCAATGTCATGCAAAAAGAAATCCAGTAATTCAAGAGATGAAAAATCTGGCAGTTGGTGCCAAAGCCACAAGGACACAACATTATTGGCTCCAAATGGATTTTTAAGAACAAGATGGATGAATATGGAGTCATAGTGAAGAACAAGATCAGATTGGTAGCTAAGGGCTGCTTGCAAAAGGAGGGGATAGACTTTGACCAAACATTTGCTTAAGTTGCAAGTATGGAGGCAATCAGATTGTTCTTCGCTTATGGGGCATTTAAGGGTTCACGGTCTACCAGATGGATGTAAAGTATGCCTTCCTAAATGGTAATCTGAAGGAAGAGGTATATATAGAGCAACCCTCGGGTTTTGTACATCCAACCCTAACCTCTCATGTATATTTTCTTAAAAAAAGCATTATATGGGTTAAAGCAAGTCCCTAGGGCTTAGTATGAAACCCTTTCTAGTTTTCTCATTAAGAATAAGTTCTTAAGGGAAAAGATAGACAGTACATTGTTCCTAAGGGAAATGAAGGACAAGAGTATCTTAGTCTAAATTTATGTTGATGGCAAAATTTTTGGGTCTACTGATTTGCCAACCTTATGCAAGGGGAGTTTGAGATGAGCAGTATGAGAGAGCTCAAGTACTTTCTAGGTCTCCAAGTGAAACAGCCTGATGAGGAGATATTCATCTATTAGAATAAGTACACAAAGGAACTTATAAAGAAGTTTGGGATGAAATCTGCTTCCACCATAAAGTCTCCCATGGGGGTCAAACATATTCCTGAAAAAGGATGAGAAGGGGAAACCTTTTGATGAATCCATGTGCATGTGTATAATTGGATCCTTGTTGTACTTAATTGCCAGTAGACTAGACATTATGTATGGTACATGTGTTTATGCTAGGTACCAAGCATGCCCTAGGGAATCTCATTACTTAACTATAAAGAGGATTTTGAGATACCTTAAGGGTAGCCGACATCTTGGCCTGTGGCACCATATGAATAATGATTTTGAACTGATAAGATTTTTAGATGCAGATTTTGCAGGTTAAAAAGAAGATAGGAAAAGTACATGTGACACTTATCAATTCCTAGGAAGGAGATTGATTTCCTGGAGCAGTAAAAAAGCAGACTAGTGTGGCAATATCTATAGTTGAGTCAGAATATATATATCTGTAGGGAGTTGATGTGCATAATTGTTGTGGATTGAACATCAGCTAGAGGATTATAACCTCAAGGTAAGTAATTCTCCCATGTTTTTGACTCATTTTGTGCTATTTTTATTGCTAAGAACAATGTATCACATAACAGGACTAAGTACATAGAAACAATGTATCATTTTATTAGAGAACATAATGAGAAAGAAGACATATGTCTTGAATTTATCCTCATAGAAAAACAAGTGGCAGATATCTTCACTAAGCTACTGGATCAGGCAAAGTTCAATTTTTCAAAATTGAGTTAGGAGTGCTAAATGTAGAATAGTTTATCTTTCTTATATATCACTCCATAGTTAATATGTTATGTTGCTAATGATATCTGAATACAACTCCGTTAATTGTTGTAACTTGGTTTAGATAACTTATGTATGATAGTTTTTAGAACTTTGTTTTGATTAACCCATTTCTGTTAGCTGCTAGAAAACATATGCTTAGTAGCATGATAGGTAGATAACCATAGTTGATGTCTCACATTTGCATGAGCCAAATGAATCATTTTAAATATTTGTCTGTCAATTTAATTGACATATAAGTGATGAAGATCAGCTAAGAAGATTAGCTGAGAAGTTCAGCTGAGAAGTTTAGCTGAGAGGTTTAGCTGAGTAGATTAGCTAAGAAGTTCTCAGCTATGACATACAGATCGTTGAGAATAAGCTCAACAATATATCTCCTCATCTCAACAAAACTGCTAAGATGGGTTGTTATGTTAAAATTCAATCATTTTCAGTCGTTGGATGAATTCTTTGTAATCAATCCAGAGTATGATGCTTCAATTTCCATTTAAACCAATTAAAATATATTTTAAATCTATATATATATCTAAAGCCTGGATTAAATTGAAAACATAAATCCTAAACCCTAGAAAGCAATCAACACCGCTATGTCTTTCTTTGCTTTTCAATGACCAGGACTTCTACAAATAGTGCCAAAATCTACAAAGATCTGTAGAGAAGGCTATGAGGTAGTTAGACAAGGATTCTGGCATGCCTCTGGAGAAATAAAGGAAGTCATTAGCTTGTTAGAAACCGTCAGCCTAGAGTTTCTACTATTAAAACCTACACCTATCCTGAAAGATGAAGTATTACAATTTTATTCCAATGCTAAGCTCTCCTCATCAAGGAAAACTACCAAGAGCAGGTTAGGGGATGTCAAGATCAAGATCAACCTCAATAGGATTGCCAATTCCCTATACCTTCATTCGACAAACATTGAAGAGGACGAAGAGATATCCTCCCTAGAAACTGAACAAGACCTAGAATGGTGTGGATTCAGTGGAAAGAGATATGGATAACTGAAAAGTAAAGGTTTCAACCAGAGGGGAAAACATCTTGCTGATATCATTGGGAAGTCCATCCTGTGCAAGACAGGTTCCCATAACATCATATCTAAGCCAATGTTTGAGTTGATAACAAGAGTCATTCTATAAAAAAAGACAAACTTGGCTCTTGTAGTTTTTCAGAAGATGATTGGCTGCCAATGGGCTCCAAACCTTGACAAGATATTATCCCTCTACCTCATTAATGCTTATCCTAAGCAATTTAATAAGAAATAAGGGGTAAAGATCCAATACATGAGAAGGATGGACATTAAGACCCTTGAGAGGTTCACAGGGGTCCTGCGCAAGAGTCAAGCTGTAATGAAAAAGGATCAGATCAAGATAAAGGGAAAGAAAATAGTTGAAGAAATTTGTTCAGAATCTGAATCAGAAAGTCAGAGTGATGGTGACATGACACCAATTCATAATCCCGACATATCCTCATCAAGTGAAGAAAAATATATGCTCAGGATGAATGTATTGAAGTGATTGAGAATGACTTACATGAGAGAGAGCAAGATGCTATAGAATTGGATGATTCATCCAATAAGATAGAACAAAGTGTCCTAGAAAAAACTGATGCCCCAGCTGAGGGGGAGTTTGAGCAGTCAACAGATGGTCTTCAGGAAGAGACAGATAAGATCTTAGAAAATCTCAAGGACAAGATTGATCTGATCATAAGTCATCTTAAGGAAAAGGATGAGAAAGAGTAGTGGCTCAAGATTAGATATATGCTCCAACTCAGGGAGAGCAAGAACAGATCATTAAGGACACAATGGACAATCCTCTTAGTAATTTTTTAGATATCGATGATAAAATTAAAGGGGGATTCAAATAGAGGTCCCTGCTCAGGGGGAAGGTCTCCCAGCATTCCAGGTGGCTGAGACATCAACTCACCTTGAGTTTGATGGTCAAGAGGACCAAGGGAGAAGATCACATCTTGCTAATGTTGAAACTCCACAAGTAACCCAATACCAACCATCATCCAGCATGTTAGAAAATTTTATCCTTTGCTCAATAAAGGCTCTACTGGATGAGCAAGCCCACTCTTTGAAAATTTATATTGATGCATTTGTATAAGGAATGAAAGATGAAATCTTATCAAAGCTTTAAAAAGTAAAGGTAGAGATTAGGGCTAATCTAGATTCTCTAAAAGGTTAAAAAGATCATATTAATAGAGAGATTACTAAATGGTTTGACTTGTCTACAGGAACAGTCAAACAAAATGTAAACATTCCCAGATTAATGGATGGGAGACTCAAGGAGTCTGCTCAAGATATTACTAGTGTGAATAACTGGGTAAGCCAAACTGATGAAGTAATCATGGAAGAAGTTGATCATATTGATCAGTATATATACTCCAATCAAGTACATGCTGTGGAACTAGAAATTCAGAAGAAAGATGCCATTCTTGATGATCTGGAAGTATTTTAGACACTGTCGAGTAGGTTTGAAACCAACACCCTCCATCTAGATAATAGAATCATTGAAGAAGCCAGAAAGGGGGAGAAGTACAATGCTGAGCAAGCCCTAAGAGTCCTTCAGGGAATAAAGATTGCTCTAAATTTAGCCCTACTGGAAAGGAATAGACCAGAAGATTTTAAATTTACAGCACAAGCAAGAGTTACTCCAGATGCACAACTTGCTAGAAGAGGAAAAGAGAAGGCCACATGTTACATAAAAAATACATGGCCAAGAAGAGAGCTAAACAAGCTGAGGATCCTGATTTTGAATACTGAAGTGATGGTTCTTGGAACATCATTATCAATGCATGGATCAATAATGGATAGACACTGAAAAAAATTGATAGTGTGTATCCAAGTGAAGAGTGGATCAAGCATCTAGAGTGGCAGTCTCTAAGGGAAAGGGTGTTCAAAGAAACTTTAGTAAGGAAGAACAATCCAAAGAGGTTGCCTTCCAAATACATTCTCAAGTATTTCATGTACTTTAAGAGACAAGATAACAAAGCAAAGAGTGCTGAAAGGAATGTTGTTGCTCAAGGAGAAAGATTGGGTTATGCTCACAAGAGGATGAAAACTGATTCAGCAGGCCAACCAGATGACAAGCTTCCAACCCCATAGAATCTAATTTTTTTTTGATGTAGTTGTGTTAAAACATGCTATGGACTTATGTGTCTCATCTAGAAATCTGATTTTATATTTAAATATGAAATGTTATGTGCATATATGCTTAATGTCTCATAGTTCATGAAATAGTTTTATTTGATAGTTATCTATGAAAATATTTACTGCTATATCATGATATCCGTGATTGACATAATCTTACTATCATATTTTTATCATAGTATCATTTATTGGTTAATGCTCCTTAGCATTGTTGAGTGTTCTGTCTTTTTCAAATATGAGGAGATTGTTGAGAATATTGTCCTCAATCTTCGAAGATTTGAAGAAGATTTGAAGAGGCATCACTTCCAATACTAAGGCATATTATATTTGTTAGTATCTACTTTATGTATGTAGGATAATTGTTATTAATTCTAAAATAGGTTTAGAGCAAAGGAAAGGTATACCGTTGAGAAGGGTTATGGTTCTCCACCATACCGCTGACAAGGTATATCAGTATCCACTATACCGTAGACATCCAAGACAGGTGCCAGAAATATTCTGTTGAGAATGAAGACTATTCTCAATGATACCGCTGAAAGCCATGGATCTCAGCGCCAAGGTAGATAATGCTGAAAATGAAGGTTCTACTCAACGTTATCGTCAAGAAGATTCAAAAAATATCATCGAGCCCGTACAGATTGGCAGGATCTAAAATTGGCGAACACGTACAAAGTAAGGATATATTATTCTATTCTTACTCATGCCGATGACAAGATGTTTCTCAAGACCATTACAGAAGTCAAAGATATAAATTAAGGGGATTTTTTAGGGTAATAAAACAATGTTGTTGGTCATATCATGAAACCAAGAAATGATGCATTGTGGTCTAGAGAAAGAAAGCTAGTTTTTGGTGAATGCATTCAGAAGAACAAAGTAGGAGTCAATATTCCGACTCCAGTGTGATCTTATTGTCAAAGAAGAAGAACAAGGAAGGAGAAACCCTGAAACAACTCTACCTGAAGATCAATACTTTTCATGGGCTTCATCTAACTACTTGTCATCAAAGCAAGAAAGCAGAAGTTCAAGAAGACTAAAAGTTTATACATTTAAGTCTTCTGTTGTATTTCATACAAACATCTTTGCTATAGGATCTAATTTTAGATCTGTATGTAAGGCCTTTATGCCTGAGTTGTAGGGATGTACTCCCGGCCTGAGCTGTAGGATTTCTGTGCAAATCTGAGGTAGGACTTGGAGATAAGTCTGAAGTAGGAAATAAGGAGTGTTTCTAAGGTAGGGTCTTGGAGGAGACCTGAGAAATCCTGAGGGATTTGTGATGTAAGATCTTTGAGCTGAGTTTTGGAGGAGATTACCTAGTCCAGCTCATTACTAGATTGGTATAGAGAGAATGTGGATATACCCAGACCTTGAGAAACAACTATGAATCATTGTGGGATTGCTGTGTATGTGCTTTATATTTACATACCAGCTAAAGTCTAAAAATAAGTAATTAAAGTGCAAGACACCTATCCCCCCCTCTAGGTGGGTTAGACTACCACAACATCAAACTATCACAAGATTCATCCTAAACCATTAAGTACAGTTGATCATTAAGAAATGATTAGTGATAATAAGAGAACTATAGAATCGACAAACATCATTCCTTAGGATGATGAGATGTGATAAGGTCTGGTTAGTCCTGGGAGCTGGAGGCTCAATCTCGAAAAGTTATGGTGAAACCACTGGGTGAAGGACTTGATAGTCCAACGAGATGTAGGCTAAGATGAATGAGTTGATATACTTGCATGTGCATAGAGTGTGATAGGTCTTTAGTACTGTCTTGTTCATCACGCCGACATGAGCATGTTAACTTGGCAAGTCGATACGGCCTAACAGACCAGCTTAGCTTGGTGTCTTGTGATGTTTCCCAGAAGCTCATCACGTAGCCTAAAGACCAAGATACCCCCAACATTTGTTTGCAGAGATTCTATAGTACAATTGAGACGTGTACAAAGATGTATGGGAGGTTTGGGACAAGTAGTGTGGTTGATCTCCTAGTAGTGTAGACGTCCGCTCTACTGCCACCGTGAGCCACGACGGTTGGCATCAGAGAGGCTTGTTGCCTACAAAAAGTGGGAACTAAAGGTTTGTGCGCATAGAGTTGTTTGTGTGAGTTGCACTTGCATGTTGCATAACATAAATATAGCATAACATAACCATCATTTCTCGTATACCCTCATCATATAAATTATTATTGGCTCTTTAATATGATTAGTTATAATTTTGGAAATCTTAACTTATAAGTTTGTATGAACATTCATATAAGTTAAGGTACTCTTCTAATGTGATAATGTAATCAGTTATTTGTTCACTTTACTTACTGCTTGCTATTTATTTACTTATTATTTATAGCTTACTTCCTACCTGCTTACTATTAGCATAGAAATTTTACATATATAATTCTAGTTAGGGTCATGTTACCTGCATTTTTATACCGCTTTGCTGTCATCCTCTTCTTTCCTCCTACGCGGTGCCTAGGAGTCGCTGTGGTGAGGCGAGGACGAAGCTACGTAATCTTTCTGACTAACAGTCGGTGGTGTTGGAGCTGACAGTTCACATTTCCATAGTTTGATAATATAAATTCCCATGTTGTATTTGATCGCATCTTGTGTTAGGTATAGTATGCAGGTTTACACGTTCAAGCGAAGCGAGAAACTCTCGACTGTAATGGCTACCGCTACACGGTAGACATTATCGTCGGGTGATAGCCTGAATTAAATTGACATGGTGCTTGGGTTGCTGCCGCGTCGTGCTAGCTCTACCGCCCGCGCTAGCTCACTCAATCGAGATGGAGGCATCGAGACACTGCTACAGTCGAGCGATAGCTTGATACCGCATTGTGCTAGCTCACTCAATGCTCGTCGAGATGGAGGCATCAAGAAAGAGCTACTATCGATCAATAGCTTGATACCGCATAGCTCTAGCTCACTCAATGCACGTCGAGACAAATCTACGGCCAATCGATAGCTTGGTACGATGCGGCGCTAGCACAAAAAAGCGGAAAATATTCTTTTTGAATATTTTCCAAATATGGGTGATAGCTGTCAACATCAAGCACGTTGACCTACCATCGGGCGCTAGCTTTACCATCAGCGGTAGCCTATTTTCAAAAAATGTATAAAAGGCTTTGTTTTTCATCCCAGAGATAAGGAGACACATATTTTCAAGCCTAGGCTTCGTGCGCCGCCTCTAGAGCACCAAAACACTATCTCTGTCGAAGGAAGAGAAAACCGCCTCCCTCCCATTTGCACACGAAGATCTCTGCTGAGCCAAGGATGCCAACGACTACGTGGAGTTGATGAGATGCAACCAAACGAAATCACTAGCAACAGTCACATAATACTCATTGGAGAAATCGTTTTGAGGGAGATTCAATCCGAAGTTCTTTTTTAATCTTTTTTGTATTTTTCCTTTTTGTTTCTACGTTCTTGTGGTAAGGGAAATCGACCGGTGAAGATCGTCAGAATTCGGGGAGGATTCAATGATAAATCGTCCCGGGAAAGGGATGTCTACATCGGGTGATCTAGTGGGGCTCTAATACATTTCCTTGCATGAAGGTGAAGAGACGGCTAGAAGACCTTTCTTGGAGGGAATTGGAGAGAGCCAACTGGCCCGAGTAGTGGGTGGGTATAGAAAACAAAATGAGATTTGATTTTCACCGCCTCCGATCTCTGACGTCATGGAGATCAAGTTTTTGAAATTGTAAAAAGACTCCATTTATTTATTTTGAATGAAATTCATTTGATATTTTTTCCTTGCTTGTAACGTTGTGGATGTTAGCCGGTGATTCTCAAAAGGGTGCGTAGATCTCCAAGGAAAAATTTGTCAAGGAAAATGAGGTCTGTGACCTACCGTCGCATATTATTAAGCTAACGCCCCGCGGTAGCTTTTAGAACTAGTTTTTCTTGTCCAAAGTATTTTGAATTTTCAATTAACGCATAAGACCTTATTCACCCCCCTCTACGGTTTGTAACATGTTCCAACAAGTGGTATTAGAGCAAGGTTATTCTAAAATTGTTTCACCACTAGGAATAATGGTCAACCTCGATGTCGAATCGACTAGTGGGGATGGAACGTTTTACACAGAAAAATTGCTAAAACCACTTTTATTCACATGAGAGATCTATAATGAATGGAGAATACTAATGAATAAATTCCTTATACTACTAGACATAGAAGTATGGAACATAACGTGTATCAAGCCTTCAAATAATTTAACAAATTATGAGTGTCATATAAAGGCTAAAGTTATGAATAGTTTGTTTTGTGGGCTTGGTCAAGAAATTTTTAAACTCATTTACATGCTTCCCACTGCCTATGATATATAGAAATTTCTTGAGTCTACTTATAATTCTCTTTCAATAGATGACGAGTCTGAGAAATTTCTCGTGGATCCAAGTGAAGAACCAAATGGAGTCTTGCCCTTGGAAAAGGACATGGAAACCATATCATGGGAAAGGGAAGTGGAAATCTCAACCATGGATGAGGCAACACACGAAGGAGTCAAAGACACTAAATACTCCGATCTTGTCGCATCCAAGCGCAATGTAAGGCAGTCTAATTCCCCTCTATTTTGTAATCCTATCTCTGCATTGCGTGTGCTAAACAATACAAAACGTAGAATTATAAAATCGATGAATATTAACTCGAAGTTATGTTTAAAAAACAAGAAGTTGAAAGCAAATGACAATGTAGAATCTTTTAGTTGTGTGCCTAACTCTTTCACATGCCCTTTGGATGATATTCCTGCACCTTGTATAGATCATAATGAATTAGAAGAAAAATATAAGGTTCTTGAGGAAGAGCTTCATTTTGCAAAAAAAACACAACGATAAATTATGTTTAGAAAACTCATCATTGAAAAGTGATTGTGTTGAATGTAAGAATCATAAAGTTTAAGTTGAAGAGATGAATGAGACTTTTGAGGAATTATGGAGTAAGTACGAAGCTCATGTTGAATCTATAGCCTCCACTCTCAAAAATAGCACAATCGCAAGCAATAAATCTAGACATAACCTCAAAGTGAAAAATAAATAACTAATTATAAAAATCAACATGCTTAAGGAAATTATGTTTAAAAACTCACAAAACACAACATCTAAGCATCACGCACAACCTGAAAGCATGTTGAATATGAACCATCATTTTAATGCTAAGCTGATCAAAGGGAGTGGAAGACCTCAAGCTAAAGCAAGTGAAATTCCAAACTACAGAAGTCACCCTCACTTAGAAGACCAAATTACTCCCTATTTTAGAACAAATGAATGTAGATTTCCCTTAAACAACAACTACACTATGAGTCCAAATGTTAAGCATGAGAACTGTAACTTGGAGAACCATTTCAACATATCTAAACCTCCAATACAATATTATTCAATTGAAGACCATCACATAGAGACTCTTGGAAAACTCAATAGAAATATGCAACACAAACATAAACTTAAACCGAAGTACAAATGGAGGCCCATAGTTGAAAATGACGGACCTATACTACTCGACAGGGCACATTCATCATTATCATCCCAAGGTGTATCACACAGCATTTGGATTCCCAAGAGAACTGCCTCACATGGTCGCACTTGGATACCTAAATCACACATCCAAAAACACCCACAGTCTGCTTGAAGTAAGACCTAAAGTAACTACATCATATCTTACTCCGCCGCATGCCTACTATTTTGTTTGTATTGTTTTCTCCTATTCTTGTAAATATGTTTATGATATTGCGTGTTATATTTCTATTCTATGTTTTTGAATCAGCACGATAGACAGTTTCATAAAAAATAAGAAGGATGATAAAGAATCATGATAAGCAGGATGTGAACGCAATGCTAATCAAAAGAGATAAAATTAATCACATAACAAATATTAACTACTAGTAAAAGTGTTCAACCTGTTTTATTATAACATGAAAATATGAAATGTTAAATCATAGGAAGCTACTCCTCGGATGAAGTCGGAGAAATGTTGAACTTACTCAACATTTTCTTAAGCATCTTCTTCTTGCCCTTCACTTCCTTCGACGTCTGCCTAATCTCCCGCCCATGTTCTTCCACAATACCGTAGATGTCCCGACTGGTTTCCCTAAGGGATCTTGCACGGGGTAATGGGGGCTCTATAGCAGGTGGCTACGCTTATGTTGTAGCAGGAATCTCACCTACTTTGTAGATCTAGGGGTAGCTGTAATGCCCCAAAAAATCCTTAAAAAGGAAGATTTAGAAGTTAACATGCGCCGGTAGTGTTAATTCCGACGTTAGCCCTTGAAATAAATCGGCTGACGGCTCTGGTACCTACTGTATGTCAGTATGAAAGTTAGCGCGTGGCGTTACCACTCAATGCACTCAACACTTCTGACGAAACATTGAGAGGACTACTACAGGGCAGTAGTGTGCTAACCCATGGCGCTATCACTCAACGCTTTTGACGCAATGTTAAGTGACTACTATGCGGCGGAAGAAGCAAATGCGCGGTGATAGCTCGGGTTAAAGTACAGCTTGGCGATAATAACCTGATGCCCGGCGGTAGCTACCACATGGCAGAAAGGTGGAGGTTATTTTGGAGTGACAATGCGATGTCGATTGGCCCAAGCGACAACCACCTATGATACCGCAGGATGGAAGTAGATACCACACGGTGCTGGCCTCTAAATAAAAGTTGGGCATGATTTGAACTCTCACTTTTCTCTCTATCTTGGTACTTCAAGTTCTTGAGGGAAAGAGGCTGAGGCTTAGTGTTGCAAGCTTGGTGAAGGAGATCCCGTGATCAGAATTAAGAGCCGAAGTAAGATCCGTGATGAGGAAAGTGAGGCACTCATTTCCATCTGGATAGAAGACTTATTCATGGCTCTGAAAAGATCTACAAAGGTAACGACTTTCTCCTTGGACAAGTGAATTCCTAAAGTTGCATAGGTGCATGGCACCCCTCAACAAAAGTGAAGAAAATGTTGGTTTCCAGTGGGTAGATCGTTGTGATCCCCGATAAAACTTGCATATAGATCCCGAATCAAAGTACGGAATATGCATGATGTGTGAATCCCATCTAGACAGGTTGGTTTAGATTGGTGATGAATTGATTTGCGTGCCGAAGAAGACTCCATGGATAAAACGTATGGTCAACGTATAGAATCCGGAGTCTGTGGCTGTGTAGGATGTTGCAGTAATAGTACTAGAGTTGATCTACAGGAAAACCTCCAAAATTATGGAAAGAAGTCATTTTTATCCCTACCGCGCGGTGGTAGTTCTAATGCCGGTATTAGCTTCCAGTGAGCTATGTTTGTAAGTGGCCTGTCTCTAGGATACATGAGGCCCTTTACTAATATAAGTGTATGATATGTGAGCGAGGACATAAAAAGTTTTTCTTGGGAAAGGGGGACCCTGAACCCGCGCCATGTCATGGCCATGAAGGTTTCATCTTTCGGTGCATGACAATTTGAGCAACGGGATTCAGTTAACCTGTACCCACCTTATGATGGTCGACTTGGAGTGAGTCACTGGATTGGATCTGAAAGTAGAACTCCTTTGACTTTGTCGGCGTATAGGAAGAAAAGATAAATGCTCAAGTTTGACCATCAAGTCTGGGACTGTGGATGGTGGTGGTACCTTGGAGATCCGGTATACCATTAATATGCCCTGAGTGACGAGGGAATATGGCCAATCAAGCCTATGTCTGTGGCGAATGGTGCTTAAATTTCATGTTCCTATTGTCAAAAATATATATAAGCTGTTGCTTGCAGGGAAGGAGAACCACCGCCACGAGTGAGGGATGAGGTCGTTATAAATTGGTCAGCTAATGCTGACCGTTGCTTTGTTTGCCATGTTTTGGTGGGTCGTGTTCTGTAGGTGCTAGAGAGCCAAGTGGAAAGTAGCGAGTTGAAGTCCCTTATGTTGCAATTGGCTGGCCCATAAAGGCCCAAAGTTGAACATTTATAATTTCATGTGTGGCCTGTTGAAACGATGTTTCACATTCCCTTTGTTTGAGAATTTCAACTCACAGCTTGTATTTGATCACGTTTTGTGTTGATAGCGTGTGCAGGTTGACAGGTTCACGCAAAGAAAAAGAAGTCTCTTATGGATACTAACGCAGAGCGATAGAAGTTACCGTCGCGCGGTAGTAGTGAATTAATTTGATGTAGTGCTCAGGAACCAAACGTGCCGCGCAAGGACAAGTAATGCTAACAATAACTCCAGGCGATACCGGAGGCGATAACTGGAGAAATTAATTGGACAGAGCTCTTGGGAAGCTACCGCTAGGCGGTAGTCCTACTGCCCGCGCTAGACCACTCAATGCTCCAAGGCGTTGAGTGCGTTTAGACAACACTACCGCCGGGAGATAGCTCTGGTACAGCTCCATGGTAACCCACTCAATGATCCCAGGCATCGAGTGCGTTGAGACAGCACTACCGTCGGGTTCTAGTTTGGTACCGCGCCACAGTAACCCATTCAACGCTTCAAGGCATTTAGTGCGTTGAGTCTATCCTACTGCCGGGCAATATCTACTTACCTCTTCGCGCTAGCTTTGGAAATAGGAAAATATTTGCTTTGAATATTTTCCAAATTTGGAGGACAGCCGGCACATCAAGTGCGCAAACCTACCATCGGGCGCTAGTCTTACCCCAGGCGGTAGCCTATTTTCACAAAGACATATATAAGGCCGCCTTAGTTTCTATGCTGGGTATCTATGATGAAAAGAGACAGGAGTTTGTGCATTCTAGGGTTCAGCCTCTCTCTTTGCGTTCCATTCCAAAGTTCTCCGTCGAAGAAGAATAAAGTCATCTCCCTCCCATTCGCACATGAAGAACTCCGTCAATCCACGATCTACATCGAATAAGAAGAGCCGACCGGTTTCTAGCATACGAAGATCTCAAGCACTGGTCCTGTATCGCTCGACGGAGAAATCGTCAAGTGGGAGAACCTAATCTTTTAGATTCTTTACATATTTATTCATGTATTATTTTCTTTTTCTGAATTTTGTGGTGAGGAAAATCGACCTGTAAGGGTCGTCGGAATCCGGGTAGGATTCTGCGAAAAATCATCCCGGGGTAGGGATGTCTAGATCGGAGGATCTAGCGGGGCTCTAAGACCCTTCCTTGTATGGAGGTGAAGAGCTGGCTTGAATACCTTTCTTAGAGGGAAAGGGATAGAGCCAACTGTTCCATGGAGCGGGTCGGTATAGAAAACAAAAGAATTTTTTTCTTCACCGCCTTCGATACCTGGCGTCACGGGGGTCACAATTTTGTGATTGTAAACCTTTTATTGTTTTAAATTCTTGCAATAAAATTTAATATTGCTTCAATGTTTCTGCTGTGATTGTTAGACTGAATTACTCTGTGTGGTGTACAAGCAAATTCATACGGGAAAACGAGTTCATAGACTTACCGCAGTGCGTTAGCGACCTAATGCCCCACGATAGCTACAAGGACTCGATTTTTTGGGACATAATATTTTTAAATTTCTATTAATGAGAAAAAACGTATTCACCCCCCCCCCCCCACCTCTAAGATTGCCTACTAGATCCAACAAGTGGTATCAGAGGTTGGTTTCTTCAAAAGGCTTAAAATCCTTAAGTAAGATGGCCGACTCTGTTCACGTATTTTCTGAGGGACAAGGTGTTAGTAGACCTCCACTGTTCACGGGGAGTGACTATAGTCACTGGAGAACCTGGATGAAAATTTTTCTGATGACTCAAAGCATGGATGTATGGGCCACGGTAGAGACGAAATATACTGCACCCACAGTCATTGTAGGTGATACCGTCATGAGCAAACCAAATGATAAATGGGATGACGCAGATAAGCTTAGATGTATGACCAATGCTAAGGCTATGAACTCTCTTTTATGCGCATTAGATAAAACTGAATTCAATAGAATCTGCAACTATGAAACTGTTTATGATATTTGGCGCTTACTTTAACTTACTCACGAAGGTACTTCGCATGTGAAAGAGTCGAAGTTATTCCGACTCGAGTCTGAATATGAACATTACTAGATGGAAATTGACGAGGAAGATGAAAGCATGTATACACGATTCACCAAGATCGATAAATCGTCAAGATCCCTCAGGAAGAGCTTTTCAAATGGTGATCTGGTGAGGAAGATCCTGCGATCTTTCCCTCCTCGCTTTAACACTAAGATGTCCGCGATTGCTGAATCTCATGATATCAGTACCCTTGAGATAGAAAGCCTTATCAAAAATCTAAAGACGCACGAACTTGAACTAAATATTCGAGCGAAGGAGTATCCCAGGGAAGTAAAGAAGAAGGGACTGGTGTTGAGGGCTACAAGGGAGAAAAAGGCTGCTGAAGAATCTGAGGAAGATGATGGGGAAAGCCTCTATGTTTGGGAGTTCAAAAAATTCATGTAGAATCCCAAGAAGTAGGGACAATTTAAGAAATTCATGAAGAAAGGAGCTAGATAACCCCGAAGGTGGGCCAAGCTGGTGAAGGAAGTAGAAAGCGATGATGAGAAGTCCCAGCCTGAGTGCTATCATTGCCACAAGCTTGGGCACATAAAGAGGGACTACCCAAGGCTCCAGAAGGAGGAAACGGAAAAGCAAAGCTGATATAAAGGGAAGAAGAAGGTACTGAAGGCGCTCACGTAGGATGTAGATGGATCTAATGAATCAAGCACCTCAGACTCTAGCTCTGAAGACGAGGCAAATATGTTCCTCAGGGGAAGGAGTCGAGAAGAATCTGACGAAGAGTCCAGTGTCCAGAGCGACACTAAGGTAACTCCACCCTCATATACTAAACTTCTTGAAATTTATGGACATTTATGTGAGAAATTAGATAGTGTGATTCTTGAGAAGAAGACCATGCGAAATGAGAATTAGAAAAATCAAAAATGACATTGAAAACTTAAAGAATGAACTAATAAAAAGTGATAAAGAGAAGATCAAATGTCTAGAGTGTCCTCACTCGATGATAATGATCGAAGAACTAAAAGCAAGTCTCTCCAAGGCATCATTGTGAACAACCAGTATCATCAATGAAAAGAATACCTTGGAGAAAAGACTTCAAATGTCTCTTGACAAGATAGAGCAAGGCAAAAAGCAATTTTCAAATCGGTGTGTAATGTTGGTTACTGAAAACACGTCCTTAAAGGTGAGGATCCATGATCTCAACTATGCTGTTCAAAAATTTGGAATAGGACAATAATCGTTGGGCATGCTATTGGGAGTAGTGAGTCCAACGTTACCACCGAGCGTACATCACCATTATGCTAAACCTCAGACTAATGATAACAAATCTCAAAATAAGGTCAAAAGTTCTGGAAGGCTATCCCCATCCTCAAGCACAAGCTCTAGTAACATGATAAAGGCATCATCCACTGCTTACACATTATGTGCAAACTGGCATATGTTTGGTCACACATCTGGCTCGTGTTTGAGGAAAGGTGCTAAGAAAAATTTACAAGGCTGGCTACCAAAGTCTTCTACCTATTGTATGGGTCGGACAATATGGGTAACCACATCTTTACCCTCATTTTCTTCTTAGGTGTTTTGGTAGGCTAAGGATAAGAGGAATGTGTGATACTTGGACTCTGGTTGCTCCAAGCACATGACAAGAGGTTCCTTTGCCTAGAGACGAAGAAGGGAGACATGGTGACATTTGGGGACAACATCAAAGGTCGTATACTTGGAATCGGCACCATAGGTAACAATGCATTCTCCATCTCTAATGTTCTATTTGTAGATGGACTTATCATAATCTTATTTCTATTAGCCAACTTTGAGATATGGGTCGCAATGTTATATTTGAATACTATACAAACACTTACAAAATTATTGATGCCAAAACTACTAGTATATTACTTGTAGCTCACAGAACTCATAATGTCTATACTATTATTTTGATGATATATTTGCATCTGATTTGAAATGTCTAGTTACTAAGAATGAGGAATTAGGTCTTTGGCATAGGATATTAAGACATTCTGGAAGTAAGCTTATTGTTAAACTATCTAAGAACAAGCTAGTTCTGGGACTCCCCATACTTAGTGGTAGTTTAAATTCCTTATGTGGTCCATGCCAAAAAGGCAAATTTGTTAAAATCTCATTCAAAAGTAAAAATGGCATTTCAACGACTAGACCACTAGAACTCATGCACATGGATCAGTTTGGTCCCCTTAATACGTGTAGTCTAGGTGGCAAACGATACGCGTTCGTTCTTATAGATGACTGTTCACGTTACTGCTGGACGATCTTTCTTGCAAGTAAATCTGACACTTTTAGCGAATTCTCAAATATTTGCATGAGACTTCAAAATGAGAAAGAGCTAAAAATTAAATGCATTAGATTGGATCATGGTGGTGAGTTTGAGAATGAGAACTTCACAAACCTGTGTGACACTTTTGGGATAAGACATGAATTCTATGCCCCTCGCACCCCACAATAGAATAGAGTTGTGGAGAGAAAGAATCGAACTCTTCAAGAGTTAGCTCGCACAATGCTTGCCGAGTTCGGCCTGCCACGATATTTTTGGGCTGAAACGGTTAACATGGCATGTTATGAGATGAGCCGAGTCATGCTTCGCCCCTTATTAAGCGAACTACGTATGAGCTATATTTTGATAAAAAAACCATCTGTATCGTATTTTAGGGTCTTTGGTTGCCCACGTTTTATTCTAAATACTAAGGATCACTTAGGGAAATTTGATAAAAAATCAGATCTAGGCATCTTCTTAGGATACTCGAGTACAAGTCGTGCCTATGGGGTCTACAATAGGAGAACCTTAGATGTTGAAGAATCGTCTCATGTACATTCTGATGAAAATATTCCAACTGAAGTACCTAGGCTGAATGAAGAGGAAATTGATGATGGTTCTCAGTTAGAAGCAAGGAGTGAGGAGAGAGTAGCGCCGTATGACGTTCCAATTCATGTAGATGAATATAAGCCTCCGAGTACTTTAAATTTCTTGAAAGAGGATCCTCGAGAACTAGTAATTGGAGAGCCCACTCATGGAGTTAGAACACAATCTTCACTACATGAGCCATTTTCAAATTTATGTTTTCTTTCTGAAATTGAACCCAAGGACATCTCGAGAGCCTTAATGATGAATTATGGTTCCTGTCTATGAATGAGGAACTAAATCAATTCGAGAGGAGTAAAGTTTGGGTTTTAGTAGAGCATCCAGATAGTCATCCAGTTATAGGTTTGACATGGGTCTATAAAAATAAACTTGATCGCGAATCTGCGATAACTAGGAATAAAGCTAGTTTAGGGGCCCAAGGATACTCTCAAATAGAGGGAGTGGATTTTGAGGAATCATTTGCACCAGTTGTATGTCTTGAGTCTGTTGATGTGTGAAAACGACAGCGCCTAGTTAACGGGTTGTTCTATCTCACAAGCTAGGTGAAGAAGAGGGTTGCGGGGATAGAGGAGAGGTTTGCTGAGAGCAGCCAGGAAGGTTGATGATCAGCGGAGAAGCTTGATGATCAGCGGAGGAGGTTGATGATCAGCAGAGGAGGTTGATGATCAGCAAAGGAGGTTGCTGATCAGCGTATAAGCTTGATGATCAGCGGAGAAGGTTGATCAGGAGCTGTCGAGCAGGCGGTTACTTTGACGGTTGTGCTTGCACATTGATGTTGAGGGAGTTGAGCTGAGCTAAAGAGAGGGGCCGCTAGTAGTGGTAACAACAGACTTCGCCCGCTGCGGCTTAAATGTCACTCTTGTGACGGGCTTTTCCTTTAATCAAGAAACAAGATTACATCTTGTTATTGCACCTTTACATGAGAAATCAATAAAAGGTACAAAGGGGGAAGCTGACGGCTAAGGAAGAAGTTGTCAGAGGTTAAGGAAAAGAGGCTACTAGCAGGCCGCACGGCTTGAGGGTCAGCTTGCTGGCAGCTGCAGAGGACTGGGAAACTGAGTCTGCAAGTCTTGATGATCAACTGTGGAGGACTGGAAAACTGAGTCCGCAAGCCTTGATGATCAACTGTGGAGGATTGGAAAACTGAGTTCGTAGGCCTTGCTGGCAGCGACAGTATTCCTCCCGCGCATCGTCCCCCCTCACAAATGAGAGGTATTAGGAGCTATTTATAGGCCTGGGAAAGATCTTCTAGAAGCAGGGCCCAGTGACGTCATCATGGAGGCTTGAGCGGACTCGGCGAACAAGCTGCCTGGCTGGGCAGACTCGGTGAGCAAGGGAGGGAAACCTGAGAAGTAGGCCGCCACTGGTGCAGGCAGAGGAGCATAGGGGGAGTCCTGAGACTGGAGGCCGCCCCTTGCTGAGGCAGTAGAGGGGACGGCCTGATAACTGGAGGCCGCCCCTGGATGAGGCAGCAGAGGGGGCGACCTGAGAACTGGAGGCCGCCCCTGGTTGAGGAAGCAGAGGGGCGGCATGAGACTAGAGGCTGCCCCTTGCTAAGGAAACAGAGGGGGTGGCCTGAGAACTGGAGGCCTCCCCTGGCCGAGGTATCAGAGGCGGCAGCCTGAGAACTGGAGGCCGCCCCTGGCTGAGGCAGTAGAGGGGGCAGCCTGGGAACTGGAGGCTACCCCTGGTTGAGGCAACAGAGGGGGTGGCCTGAGAACAGGAGGCTGCCCGTGGTTGAGGCAATAGAGGGGGTGGCTTGAGAACTAGAGGCCGCCCCTAGCTGAGGAAGCAGAGGGGGCGGCCTGAGAACTGGAGGCCGCCCCTAGCTGAGGCAGTAGAGGGGGCGACCTGAGAACTGGAGGCCGCCACTGGTTGAGGCAGCAGAGGGGGCGACCTGAGAACTAGAGGCTGCCCCTGGTTGAGGCAGCAAAGGGGGCGGCCTGAGAACTGGAGGCCGCCCCTGGTTGAGACAGCAGAGGGGGCGGCCTGAGAACTGGAGGCTCCCCTGGTTGAGGCTGCAGAGGGGGCGGCCTAAGAACTAGAGGCCGCCCCTGGCTGGGACAGCAGAGGGGACGACTTGAGAACTGGAGGTTGCCCCTGGTTGAGGTAGCATAGGGGGAGGCCTGAGACTAGAGGCCTCCCCTTGCTGAGGCAGTAGAGGGGGCAGTCTGAGAACTGGAGGATGCCCCTGGCTGAGGCAGCAGAGGGGGCGGCCTGAGAACTGGAGGCCGCCCCTGGCTGTGGCAGTAGAGGGGGCGGCTTGAGAACTAGAGGACACCCCTAGTTAAGGCAACAGAGGGGGCGGCCTGAGAACTGGAGGCCGCCCATGGTTGAGGTAGCAGAGGGGCGGCTTGAGACTGGAGGACACCGCTAGTGTGTGGCCTGAGGTAGCACAGGGGGCGGCCTGTGGCAGCAGGCCCCCATATAGGGGAGATGGGATCTGTGACAGTTGCAGAGCCAGAGAGTGAGTTCGCCGAGCCCGCGACGGTTGAGTTGGTATTGGGTTGATGCCGGCTGGGCGACCTGGCGGACTGAAGGAATAAATCACACAGATCGCCCCCTGTTGCTTTAGATTTCTTCCTACAAGGAAAAATGATGCGCGGTTAGCAGGCCTAACCGCGCGGCCTGCGAGGGTGAGCTACGGGAACAGCCCGTCATCCCGCAGGGCACGCGGTAGCTATGCGACATGGGCGGACAAAGAAATCTATCCGCCTATACTTGGACTTGTCGCGAACTCCAGGGAGAATCTAGAGCATGCCATGACTAGCGAGCTGGCTACCTTGGGAACGATCGCCAATTTCTGGGTTAACATAATACCCGCACTTTTTTAAGTTCTGAAGGGAACTTCAAAAACGTTGGAGACCCACGAAAATTGTGATCGACCCCAAAGGAAAATAAGGGGGCAAGGAGAAATAGAATCTGATGTCTCTCCTTATGAGTTTGCTAATGCCTATTTTTTTCTCAAAGGAAAAGTTTGTGCAAGCGAATATGGAGGGTACATCTTGTGTACCTGAGTTTGCCTTTGCAAAATGAAGAGGACGTGTCTTCTACCGAGTTCTTCAAAATAACGGTGAGAGGAATGCATAGGAGAATAATGACTTGCAAGTACCTGACGGAGGCTTGCAAGCACCTGTTATCCTCTGTAAAAAGGAAGAGTAAGCGGTATACAAGAAAGAAGAATGAGTTGCAAGTGCCTGAAAAGGACTTGCAAGCCTCTACTAATCTCTGCAAAGGAGAGTTTATATACAGATACAATATATAAAAGAGTTGCAAGTACCTGGAGGGGACTTGCAAATACCTGCCATTGACTGCAAAGAGAAGATTTAGTAGCATATATAATATACAAAAAGAAGTTGCAAATACCTTGAAGAGGACTTGCAAGCTTCTTCTAATCCCTGCAAAGGAAAAGTTATATGCAGATATTATATATAAGAGAGCTACAAGTACCTGGAGGGGACTTGCAAATACCTCCTATTCACTGTAAAGATAAGATTGAATAGCAGATATAATATACAAAAATAAGTTGCAAGTACCTTGAAGAGGACTTGCAAACTTCTACTAATCCCAGCAAAGGAAAAGTTATATGTAGATATGCTATATAAGAGATCTGCAAGTACCTAGAGGGGACTTGCAAATACCTGCTATTCACTGTAAAGAAAGGATTGAACAACAGATATAAAATATATGAGTGCTAGGTTGCAAGTACCTGGAAGGAGCTTGCAGGTACTAACTGTTGATCTCTGCAAGGGAAGACTTAGAAGCAGATATGATGTATGAAAGTGAGTTGCAAGTACCTGGATAAGGCTTGCGAATATCTGCCAATCACTACAAATAGAAGGGTGAGCAGCAGATATAATATATATGAGTTAAGCCGCAAGTACTTGAAGGGGAACATGTGAGTATCAAATGTTGATGAGATTGGATATATATAATTAATTAGCAGAAGAAATGCCTGCTGAATTCTGCTGATAATCGAATAAAGATCAGACCGTGATAGGGGTCTTTGTGCAAGATCAGATATGATATCTCTTTTATGAAGTCCAGATCAGTAAAAAGAAATCATCTGAAATAGACTTTGATAGCATGGCCTTGTCAATCAAGGAGAACCAGATTCATTGATCAATGATTGATGCCATTAATATTTGATAAGAGTAATGAAGAGCTTGTAAGTCGTCATCTGATAAAGCTTCATGCAAGCAATGCATATATGACGAACATAAGTAGAATGAATGTTTGTTAATCCCTTTGAGAGGTTGTGTTTAACCTGTTAACCTGTGAAAGAGGTGATTGATAAAAAAGAGGTCTATACTCGGAGATGACCAAGAAAGACTGGATGCTGCCACATGAGATCACCCATGGGACTTATGCATCACTTGCCTGAGAAAGGTCATCACGAGTATGGTCCTACTCAAAGCGGGCTGGCCGCGCATCCTTTAGAAGGGCACAAAAGAGAAAATCACGGGAAATCCAAAGAAGGATGGCCAGATGCACTACTCTCATGCCTCAGGTTATAATATCACTGATCAATGAGACTAGTTGCGCCAAGTGGCCTAAATCATTGCTTGTCTGTGGAAAGATCAGTGGAGTTGTGGGCCCCACGAAAGCACGGATTGAGAGTACAATAGAGTGTTCGGTAATCACAGTTGTGAGATGATTGAAGAGATAAGGCTATGCTTGGTCGCCATTGCTTGTCAAGCAAAGATCATCGTAACTGTAATGTATCCTAAACGAAGCACATCAGAGCTAATATATGGGCCTTCCTGACACACACTTTGTTTCCGATACTGGCTAGGATCTGAAGTCCTATATTCCACCGCATGAGAGTTTGATAGCCCCGACTACACATATGCAAACACTCCCCGTGATATGTGGTCATTGTGGCCTTATGCCATAATCCAATCTCTAGGGGGCCTATAACAAGACTTGGCGATATCTCAGTGGTTCAGTGATCTCTTTGGCAAAGAGGAAAATAGAGGGAGAAGCACTCCAAAAAGGGAAATGTGTCAGTACAGCTTCCCTGAAGTAAATTTTATTGAAATGCAAGAAGGTACACTTAAAAGTGTTTCGAGATGAAAATGCTTAAAGAGTAAGAGTAGAGGTAACCCGTCTTGGTTGTGAAAAAAAAAGAACTATGAAGTCCTTTGTCGGCTTAGAATAGCCTTCCAAGCATGCCCTCGTCATCAGCATCGAAGCATTCAATAGTATTATTAACAATAAGGAGAGGGTGTTCTTTGACTAGGCTCACTCCTCTTGAGCAACAAGAAATGTCTGTAACTTCTTTGCCCTTTGAGGTTGTTGGATCAGGGCCATCATCTTTGGGAATTAGGTCACGCATTTTACCCTGCTGCAAAATCTTTTGAACTAGTTAGCGGAGTGCTCGGCAGTTCTCAGTTAGGTGGCCTAGCTCTTTGTGGAATTCGTAATTTGGATCTGAGTCTTTAGATCTCTGATCAGCTGGTCGATAAGGCCTTTTGTAGTTAGCCCTATCCTTCATGACTTGGCTTACTTCCAGCATGACTTCATCTAGTTTAGACTCAGGTAAGTCATCATCTTGCTATTGATGGACCGCACTGTTTGTGAAGATGGAGAAGGTAGTAGCAACGATGGATCTTGAGGACGATCATGGTCCTGGAAGAAATATCGTTGACGCTGAAATTTCCTTCCATTCCTTGAGTAAGATGAGAAATCTTTGTGAGGAGACCTCGGAGGCTGCTTGTGAGAAGGATCTTTCTCTGATATAAGCCTGGAGATGAAGCCTAGGTTGCTCTTTTCGCCTCGCATGTATGAGTTGGCTAAGGCAATCAACTCTTGGTATGTTCTTGGTGCTTGGACAATGGCTTCAAACTTGAGCGGCCCTTCCCGAAGACCGTGGATAAGAGCCACTCGGTACATTTATTGACCAACAATCTCGCTGTCTAAGTTTTCTCTCTGGAATCGATCAATGAACTGAGACCAAGTCTCATTCTCACGTTGCTTGATCTCTAAGAGGGCAACTGGACTTCCCTTTCTCTTAGTTGAAGTAGAAAATCTGAGCAAGAACTCCCTTCGCAGATTAGCAAAGGAAGTGATGGACTGAGGGCGAAGACCATAGAACCAATCCCTCACTTGTCCGTCAAAGGTTGTCACTAGTAGCTTGCACTTGGTAGCATCTGAAAGAGTTTTGAGATCAACAGTTGATTCAAAAGCTTGAAGGTGCTTCGTTGGATCAGTCTCTCCAGTCTAGATTGGTAACCAGGGCTCTCTGAAATTAGCTGGAGTAGGTTGATGACAAACATTCTCTTTAAATGGTGAAGGCTCTTCCTACTCTCCTACAACATTAGGATAAAAGGGAGAAAAGTTGCAGCTGCAAAAGGAGGAGGAGGATAGATAGGAAAAGCTGTAGTAGGAGGAGCAAAGGTAGGAGCAGATGGGTAAGGTTGACTTCTGTGAAAGTTGAGAAATCTTGCAGGACTTCCCCAGGCTGCTTACCGGAAGAAATTTTAACGAGCTGAAAACTCTTCATCTTGAGGTCGCAAATGTGTTGTAGGCCCTCGCGGAAAGGTTGCTATTTAAGGAGGAGGATAGACTGGCGGGCAAGCTGGAGGATTAGCTTTTTGATTCTCCAATATTGGTGTTGGATTGACTGGAGCAGCTGGAGCAACTGGAGCTGCTGCAGGTTGAGTGTCTAATCGCTGCGTGATCACAACAAGCATTTGGTTGATTGCTTGAAACTGCTGAGCATTTTCACGATGTGATTGCTCGAAGGCCTCCCAGAGAGGATCATCACTGGGACTTGATTCAGCAAGGTTCATGGCAGATTGATGATCTGACATGGCTAACTACCGTTGTTCACCATCTGTTCGGATCTGAAGGTCGCGTGTTAACTACTGATGCGCGAAAATGGCACCGCCTAGTTAACGGGTTGTTCGATCTCACAATCTAGGTGAAGAAGAGGGTTGCGGGGATAGAGGAGAGGTTTGTCTACTCGAAGATGGATTTAATATCTAGTTATTACCTGTTGCAAATTCGGGAAGATGACAATCACAAGACGGCATTTGGTACACGCTACAGTCATTATGAGTTAGCTATAATGTCGTTTGGGCTAAAAAATGCTCCATCGATATTCATGGACTTAATGCATTGAATGTTTAGAGAGTACTTGGACCTATTTGTGATCATTTTTATTGATGATATATTGGTGTACTCTCAGTCCGAAGAAGATCATGCAAATCATTTACGGATGGTTTTGAACTGTAACGTCCCGAATCGTACTAGGCCCCTTGTGTGTGTTTTTGAGACAGGAGAGCTGACTTGGGCTCAGGGGAGTGCTGACAACTGGGAAGCATGTAGCTGCCAAAAAGTCTGGGATTGGAAAATTTTTGGGTGACACGGCCTGGGATACAGGCGTCTCCCAGGGCGTGTCCTGCTCGGGTGCGTAGCAATCGTGAGATCGACGAAAATGGGTTCGATGAAGTGTTCGGGCGAGACACGGCCCATGTCATGGGCATTGTTGATGCACGAAAACGGCACCTGGGGGATAGCTGTCACCGAGGGGGTAATTGGGCCTCACAGGCTAGGTGAGGATGAAGGAGAAGGTTGCAGAGGAAAGGGAGAGGCTTGAGAGGAGAGGCGAGCCTTGATCAACAGAGAGGGTTGATCAAGAAAGAAGGAAGAGGGAGACCAAGAGCGGTCGAGCAGACAACAATTGCAACGGCTGCGCTTGCAGGTTGGATGCCGAGAGGAGCTGAGCTGAGCAGAGGAGCAAGGCTTGCTGAGCAGAGGAGCAAGGCTTGCTGAGCAGAGGAGCAAGGCTTGCTGAGCAGAGGAGCAAGGCTTGCTGAGCAGAGGAGCAAGGCTTGCTGAGCAGAGGAGCAAGGCTTGCTGAGCAGAGGAGCAAGGCTTGCTGAGCAGAGGAGAGAAGAGGGGGCCGCTAGCAGCGGCAACAACACACTTCGCCCGTCGCGGCCTAAATGCCACTCCTGCGACGGGCTTTCCTTTTATTAAAAGCTAGAGGTTACAAGCTTACAAGTACACCTTTACATCAAAATCACTTAAAGGGTACAAGGAGAAGCTGGCGGCTAAAGGAGGAGAAAGTTCCAGAAAGCAGAGAGGAGAAGCTGCCAGAGACTAAGTAAAATAGTCTGCTAGCTGCTGGAGGACTGGGAAACTGAGTATGCAGAGTCTGCTGGCAAGCTGCTGAAGAGCTGTGGAGGACTGCGCGGACAGGAAACTGAGTCCGCAGAGCTTGCTGGAGAGGTGATGACGGACTGGAAAACGGAGCCCGCAGGGTCTGCTCTCAAGACTTGTCTTCAGCTCCAGGCCCCCTTAATGAGAGGCTTTAGGGGGTATTTATAGGCCCAGGGAAGTTCTTGAAGAAGCGGGGCCCAGTGACATCAGCATGACGACCTGCGCGGACTCCGCGGACTGAGATTTTGCGTCCGCCACTGTTGAGCGATGAAGCAAGCGGAAGGACCCACCTGCAGAGAACTGAAGGTCGCCCCCTAGCGGGCGACCTGGGAGGACTCCGGGAGTAGTCCGCCCGGCAGGCCGGAGGCCGCCCCCTAGCGGGCGGCCTGGGCGGACTCCAGGGTGGAGTCCGCCCGGCAGGGTGCCGGGGCCGCCCCCTAGCGGGCGGCCTGGGTGGACTCCAGGGGGAGTACGCCCGGCGGGCCAGGCCGCCCCCTTGCGGGCGGCCTGGGCGGACTCCGGGTGGAGTCCGCCCGGCTGACTGCCGGGGCCGCCCCCTAGCGGGCGGCCTGGGCGGACTCCAGGGGGAGTCCGCCCGGCGGGCCTGGCCGCCCCCTTGCGGGCGGCCTGGGCGGACTCCGAGGGGAGTCTGCCCGGCTGACTGCCGGGGCCGCCCCCTAGCGGGCGGCCTGGGCGGACTCCAGGGGGAGTCCGCCCGGCGGGCCTGGCCGCCCCCTTGCGGGCGGCCTGGGCGGACTCCGAGTGGAGTCCGCCCGGCTGACTGCCGGGGCCGCCCCCTAGCGGGCGGCCTGGGCGGACTCCAGGGGGAGTCCGCCCGGAGGGCCTGGCCGCCCCCTTGCGGGCGGCCTGGGCGGACTCCGGGGGGAGTCCGCCCGGCTGACTGCCGGGGCCGCCCCCTAGCGGGCGGCCTGGGCGGACTCCAGGGGGAGTCCGCCCGGCGGGCCTGGCCGCCCCCTTGTGGGCGGCCTGGGCGGACTCCGGGGGGAGTCCGCCCGGCTGACTGCCGGGGCCGCCCCCTAGCGGGCGGCCTGGGCGGACTCCAGGGGGAGTCCGCCCGGTGGGCCTGGCCGCCCCCTTGCGGGCGGCCTGGGCGGATTCCTGGGGGAGTCCGCCCGGCTGGCTGCCGGGGCCGCCCCCTAGCGGGCGGCCTGGGCGGACTCCAGGGGGAGTCCGCCCGGCTGGCGGGCAGAGGCCGCCCCGGGTGGGCGGCCTCGACGGACGGCAGCAGGAGGCCGCCGCCTCTCGGGCAGCAGGGAGGTCGCCCCTGGTGGGCGACCCCAACGGATGGCGGCAGGAGACTGCCGCCCCTTGGGCTGACTAGGAGGTCGCTCCGGGTGGTGCTATTGGCGAACTCCTGCAAGGAAAAGCACTGCACGATTAGCGGACCTAACCGCATGTCCCGTGAGGGTGAGCCATGGGAATAGCCCATCGTCCCGCAGGGCACGCGGTTGCTAGGAAACCTAGGCGGACAGGGAAAACTGCCGCCTATGCGGGGACTTGTCGCGATCGAAAGGGAGAACCTAAGGGTCGCGACTAGCCAGCTGGCCACCTTGGGAAGGATCGCCGATTTCTGGGTTAACATAATCCCCGCACTTTTTTAAGTTCCGAAGGGAACTTCGAAAAAGTTGCAGACCCACGAAAATCGTGATCCACCCCAAAGGAAAGAGAGGGGGAAGCAAGGAGAGTTAGAACCTGAAGCCTCTCCTTACAAGCTTGGTGTTTCCTGTTTTATTTTCCTGCAAGAGGAAAATTAAGGGTAAGCACGTATGAGTGGTACATCGAGTGTGTACCTGAGTTTGATTTTGCAAAACGAAGAAGGTGCTTCTCCTGTAAAGTTCTGCAAAGCAATAGTGAGGGAAAACAGGAAGGCATAATAACTTGCAAGTACCTGATAGAGGCTTGCAAGCACCTGTCATTCTCTGCAAAAAGAGAAGGGAAAAGAGTATACAAGGGTATAAAAAATGAGTTACAAGTACCTGGAAGGAACTTGCAAATCTTTGGTGGTTTCTGCGAAAGAAGAGTTAAGAGTATGCATAGTACATGAAAGTAACTTGCAAGTACCTGAATGAAGCTTGCAAGTGTTCGTGACTTCTGCAAGAAGAGAGTTAGAGGCAGATATTGTATATAGAGATAAGCTGCAAGTACCTGAATGACTTGCAGATGTCTGCTAACCACAGCAAAGTGATGAGTAAGCAGCAGAGATAAAATAATGATTTAAACTGCAAGTACCTGGATGAGGTTTGCAGGTGTCTGTTGTTCTCTACAAAGAGAAAAGTTAGAAGCAGACAATTTGCATATGAATGGAGCTTGCAAGTACCTGTGGAGAAGGCTTGCAAGGGTTTGCTAACCTCTGTGAGGAGAGAGATTAGAAGCAAATAAGACGCGAGGATAACCGCACCCTAACCATATCAAAAATGTTGATATGACTCGATTAATGTTTGACGCCATTAGAATTTGGCAAGAATAATGAGTAGCTCTGTGAATCTCCGTATGATAGAGCTTAAGTAGGCAAAGTATATGAGGTGAGCATAAGCAAAGTAATTGCTGAAAATCTTTTTGAGATTACCCATGAAGGTTGATGAGGTAGGGTGGATATGACCAAGTAGCAAAAGAAATGCCCGATGAATATTATCACGAAGTCCAGATTAATGAATCGAGCACTAGTTGTTGACATGGCTGGAAATCCTTTTGGTAGGTTGGATTAACCTGTTCACCTGTGAAAGGAGGGAAGAGAGAAAAGGAGGTCTGTACCCGGAATAACTAAAGAGGGTTGAATGCTGCCACAGGTGTTCCCCGTGGGCCTTATGCATCACTTGCCTGAAAAAACATCCCGAGTACAGTCCTACTCAAAGCGGGCTGGCCGCGCATCCTCAAGGAGGAGGGAAAAGGAAAAAGAGGTCTATGTTCGGAATGACTAAGGAGGGTTGAATGCTGCCACAAGTGTTCCCCGTGGGCCTTATGCATCACTTGCCCAAAAAACCATTCCGAGCATGATCCTGCTCAAAGCGGGCTGGCCGCGCATCCTCAAGGAGGGCACAAAAGAGGAAAGTAAGGGAAAGGTCCTGAGAAGGACCGCTAGAAGGACCGCTCTCTCGCCTTGGGTACAAGCATCACTGATCAATGAGACGGGTTGCGCCAAGAGGCCTATCTTGTCTGTGTATTGATCAGTGGAGTTGCGAACCCGAGAAGGCACGGATCGAGGATACCGGAGAGTGCTTCGGCCATCACAGTTGAAGGATGAGCAAAGAGACAAGGCTACGCTTGATTGTCATTGCTTGTCCAGCGAAGATCATCCTAACCGTAGTGTATCCTATAGGGCGCACAACAGAGCTAACACATGGGGCTCCCCTAGCACACACTCTGTGTCAGATGTTGGCTAGGATCCTAAGTCTGAAGCCCATAATCGTAGAATGAACTGCTCCCACTACACACATGGGTATACTCCCGCCATATGTGGTCGAAGCGGTAGTGCGAGAACAAACTACGGAGGGAACGTTTCAGACTCGGCGAAATCTCATTGGCGTAACGATCCTAAGAGAGGGAGAAGAGAGGAAGAAGCAACACAAGAAGGGAACTGTGTCAGTACGGGATCCCTGAATAAAAGCTTTGCTGGAAAGCAAGTAAAGAACACTGAGAAGTGTTGTAATGAAAATATTTGAAAAGAAGAGAGAGTAAGGGTTGAGATAACCCTTGTAGGTTGCAAGGAGCTTCGGAGGACTGTGAAGTCCATCGCTAGCTTAGAATAGCCTTCCCAGCACACCCTCGTCGTCGGCATCGAAGCATTCGACAGTTGGGTGAACAACGAGGAGAGGAGGCTCTTCGACGTGGTTCACTGCTCTTGAGGAGCAAGGAGCGTCTGCAATTTCTTTGCCCTTTGAAGTTGATGGATCAGGGCGATCTTCTTTAGGAAGCAAGTCATGCATCTTGCCTTGCCGGAGCATCCTTTGCACAAGCTGGCGGAATGCTCGGCAGTCTTCTGTTCGATGGCCTGACTCTTTGTGGAATTCACAATAAGGCTCTGAGTTTCTGGACCTCTGATCGGTCGGCCGATAGGGCTTCTTGTAGTTTGCCCTATCTTTCATGATCTGGACTACTTCTTGCACGACGTCGTCGAGATCAGACTCATGCAAGTCATCGTCTTGCTCTTGTTGAACAGTTGCTGTTTGAGAATGAGCTAGCGGCAACAAAGAGTCTTGAGCATTGTCTCGGCTCGGGAAGGAGTATCGCTGGCGATGAAGCCTTCTCTCCTTCCTTGAGTAAGTTGGGGCGTGATTGCGAGGAGACCTTGGAGGATGCTTGCGGGAGGGATCCTCCTCGGATAGAAGTTTGGAGACGAAACCCGGATTGCTCTTTTCGCCTCGGATGTACGAGTTGGCTAGAGCGATCAACTCTTGATATGTCCTTGGAGCACGGACGTTAGCTTCAAATTTGAGAGGCCCTTCACGAAGACCGTGGATAAGAGCCACTCGGTACATCTCTTGATCGGTAACTTCGATGTCCAAAATCTCTCTTTGGAATCGATCAACAAATTGAGACCAAGTTTCATTTCCGCGCTGCCTGATCTCAAAGAGGGCTTCAGGACCGCCCTTTCTCTTAGTTGACGTAGAGAATCTGAGAAGAAACTCCCTTCGAAGATCAAGGAAGGAAGCGATGGAGTGAGGACGGAGGCCATAGAACCAGTCCCTCACTTGCCCATCAAAAGAGGTAACAAGAAGCTTGCATTTGGTTGCATCTGAAAGAGTCTTGAGAGCAACGGCTGACTCAAAAGCTTGGAGGTGCTTTACTGGATCTGTCTCTCCAGTGTAGGTTGGCAGTCGAGGCTCTCTGAAGTTTGCTGGAGTTGGCTCATGGCGGACACTCTCCACGAATGGTGAAGGCTCTTCTTGCTCTCCTACAGCATAGGTATAAAAAGGAGCATAAGCTGCAGCTGCAAAAGGAGCATGAGGATAACAAGGAAAAGCTGCTGCAAGAGGAGCAGGGGCAGGAGCTGAAGGGTAGGGATGACTTCCCTGAAAGTTGAGAACTCTAGCTGGACTTCCCCGGGCTGCTTCCCGGAAGAAGTTATGGCGAGCATCGAACTCTTCATCTTGAGTCCGCAAAGGAGCTGCAGGCCCTTGCGGAAAGGTTGGAGTGTACGGGGGATAGAACGACAGGCAAGCTTGAGAGTAAGCTTGCTGACGCTCTGTTGTTGGTGTTGGGTTGATTGGAGCAGCTGCTGGATTAGCGTCCAATCGCTGCGTTATAGCAGCAAGAAATTTGTTGATAGCTTGGAACTGTTGAGCATTCTCTCGGCGCGACTGCTCAAAGGCTTCCCAGAGAGGATCTTCACTGGGACTTGGAGCATGGTTCTCAGCTGATTGATGGTCTGACATGGTTAGCTGTTGCTTTCACTGCCTGTTCAGATCTGAAGGTTTGCGCATGAGCTGTTCGGGTCCACGCTCACCGCACCCTGTTGATGCACGAAAACGGCACCTGGGGGATAGCTGTCACCGAGGGGGTGATTGGGCCTCACAGGCTAGGTGAGGATGAAGGAGAAGGTTGTGGAGGAAAGGGAGAGGCTTGAGAGGAGAGGCGAGCCTTGATCAACAGAGAGGGTTGATCAAGAAAGAAGGAAGAGGGAGACCAAGAGCGGTCGAGCAGACAACAATTGCAACGGTTGCGCTTGCAGGTTGGATGCCGAGAGGAGCTGAGCTGAGCAGAGGAGCAAGGCTTGCTGAGCAGAGGAGCAAGGCTTGCTGAGCAGAGGAGCAAGGCTTGCTGAGCAGAGGAGCAAGGCTTGCTGAGCAGAGGAGCAAGGCTTGCTGAGCAGAGGAGCAAGGCTTGCTGAGCAGAGGAGCAAGGCTTGCTGAGCAGAGGAGAGAAGAGGGGGCCGCTAGCAGCGGCAACAACACACTTCTCCCGTCGCGGCCTAAATGTCACTCCTGCGACGGGCTTTCCTTTTATTAAAAGCTAGAGGTTACAAGCTTACAAGTACACCTTTACAACAAAATCACTTAAAGGGTACAAGGAGAAGCTGGCGGCTAAAGGAGGAGAAAGTGCCAGAAAGCAGAGAGGAGAAGCTGCCAGAGACTAAGTAAAATAGTCTGCTAGCTGCTGGAGGACTGGGAAACTGAGTCTGCAGAGTCTGCTGGCAAGCTGCTGAAAAGCTGTGGAGGACTACGCGGACAGGAAACTGAGTCCGCAGAGCTTGCTGGAGAGGTGATGACGGACTGGAAAACGGAGCCCGCAGGGTCTGCTCTCAAGACTTGTCTTCAGCTCCAGGCCCCCTTAATGAGAGGCTTCAGGGGGTATTTATAGGCCCAGGGAAGTTCTTGGAGAAGCGGGGCCCAGTGACATCAGCATGACGACCTGCGCGGACTCCGCGGACTGAGATTTTGCGTCCGCCACTGTTGAGCGATGAAGCAAGCGGAAGGACCCACCTACAGAGAACTGAAGGTCGCCCCCTAGCGGGCGACCTGGGCAGACTCCGGGAGGAGTCCGCCCGGCAGGCCGGAGGCCGCCCCCTAGCGGGCGGACTGGGCGGACTCCAGGGTGGAGTCCGCCCGGCAGGGTGCCGGGGACACCCCCTAGCGGGCGGCCTGGGCGGACTCCAGGGGGAGTCCGCCCGGCGGGCCTGGCCGCCCCCTTGCGAGCGGCCTGGGCGGACTCCTGGTGGAGTCCGCCCGGCTGACTGCCGGGGCCGCCCCCTAGCGGGTGGCCTGGGCGGACTCCAGGGGGAGTCCGCCCGGCGGGCCTGGCCGCCCCCTTGCGGGCGGCCTGGGCGGACTCCGGGGGGAGTCCGCCCGGCTGACTGCCGGGGCCGCCCCCTAGCAGGCGGCCTGGGCGGACTCCAGGGGGAGTCCGCCCGGCGGGCCTGGCCGCCCCCTTGCGGGCGGCCTGGGCGGACTCCGGGTGGAGTCCGCCCGGCTGACTGCCGGGGCCGCCCCCTAGCGGGCGGCCTGTGCGGACTCCAGGGGGAGTCCGCCCGGAGGGCCTGGCCGCCCCCTTGCGAGCGGCCTAGGCGGACTCCGGGGGGAGTCCGCCCGGCTGACTGCCGGGGCCGCCCCCTAGCAGGCGGCCTAGGCGGACTCCAGGGGGAGTCCGCCCGGCGGGCCTGGCCGCCCCCTTGCGGGCGGCCTGGGCGGACTCCGGGGGGAGTCCGCCCGGCTGACTGCCGGGGCCGCCCCCTAGAGGGCGGCCTGGGCGGACTCTAGGGGAAGTCCGCCCGGCGGGCCTGGCCGCCCCCTTGCGGGCGGCCTGGGCGGACTCCTGGGGGAGTCCGCCCGGCTGGCTGCCGGGGCAGCCCCCTAGCGGGCGGCCTGGGCGGACTCCAGGGGGAGTCCGCCCCGCTGGCGGGCAGAGGCTGCCCCGGGTGGGCGGCCTCGACGGACGGCGGCAGGAGGTCGCCGCCTCTCGGGCAGCAGGGAGGTCGCCCCTGGTGGGCGACCCCAACGGATGGCGGCAGGAGACTGCCGCCCCTTGGGCTGACTAGGAGGTCGCTCCGGGTGGTGCTGTTGGTGAACTCCTGCAAGGAAAAGCACTGCACGATTAGCGGACCTAACCGCATGTCCCGCGAGGGTGAGCCATGAGAATATCCCACCGTCCCGCAGGGCACGCGGTTGCTAGGAAACCTAGGCGGACAGGGAAAACTGCCGCCTACGCGGGGACTTGTCGCGATCGAAAGGGAGAACCTAAGGGTCGCGACTAGCCAGCTGGCCACCTTGGGAAGGATCGCCGATTTCTGGGTTAACAGGCATGTCCCATCCAACACGGGCGTGTCGGAGGGCAGGTGTTCCCTTTGATCGATGACCAGCACTCGACGATCGTCGAGTGTCAAGTATTGGGCACACGACCTGTGACACAGGCGTGTCACAGGGCGTGTCCCGTTCATCCTCGAGTAGTTCTTGTGTAAGTCAAAATATTATTGAGTAGGTGGAAAAGTACTCAAGTAAGAGGGGGTGACACGGGCGTGTCATACCTGTGACACGGGCGTGTCCTATCCGTGTACTCGAGCAGTTGGATTTCTCTCGAGTAAGTCCTCTCGAGTAAGTCTCGAGTGGGTTACACGCCCCATGTCATGGGCATGACTGGGCTGTCACGGGCGTGTCCCTACACGTGTCACTTTTATATAAAAAGGGAAATGATAACCCTAGCCATTTTCACTACTCATTTCAGCCATTTTTCTGAGAGGAACTCCTGTTGAGAGAAGGAAGTCGCTGGATCTAGTTCTAGAGGAGAAGATCCGCCGTCGCCGTGGAAAAGAAGATACCGCTGAGAAGAGTCACGAGATCCATGGCCCGAAATGGTGGAAACTCCAGAAGTGAGGTGAGTTTCCTACCCTCTCCCTTGGTGCTAGTTCTTTAGTTATTTTCGTAGGAGAGATATCGACTCAAGAGAGTTTTGATGGAGAGAAGGATTTTTCTAGGGACGGCTATGCTACGACATGTGTTCTAGGTTTTAGATCTCTTCAACCTCCCCTTTCTTCTATGTGATGATGGGTGGATGGTTTCGTGAAGAATCATGGCCCCTTTGAGGGTGAATAAGGGAGGTGGAATTTCTGGAGTGATTTTGGAAGATCGACTTGGAGAGGAAGATGAACCGATGCCGTTCATTCCTGTTTACGAAGCGTGCAGAATCTGTATTCTATGCGTAGCGATCTTCTTGGCCATTTTCAAGTAGTATATGGCTAGATCTGGGCTTTCGGATAAACACGAAATTGAATCCCTTGAAAATACCTTTCCAACGAGTGGTTGCACGTCTTCATGTGAAGTCTGTAGCCACGAGAAAGTCTGAACAAACATGACGTCCGATAAATCCTGCATGCAGAAATTGTGTTATGTACGCAGCGGACTTCAAGGCTGATTTCAAATAGGTTACACTCAAATCTGGGTTATGGGCTGAATATGAAAGTTGTAACCCATGGAAAGAACTTTCCATCGAGGGGTTACATGTCTTCACCGGATCCTTATAGATTCAGAAATCTCCGGTTGAAGTTGCTGTCCAGATTTATTCTACACTTAAATTCTGGTGTTTATATAATATGAATTTGAATTCGGTGGAACCGATGTTACTGATTAACTCTATATTTTGATGAACTATTTTATGCTGACGACCGTAGTGCTATGATAGATAAATATTATTAATCGGATTTCATATAACTGAATTGTGAAGCAAGCTGACTTAAATGAAATGACTAGATACAAATTGATAGATTATCATTTATGCGCATCATGCTTGTGATATGTTGAAATCATTTGGAATGACAAATAGAGGGATAAGCCATGGCCATGAGTGTGCATGGTGGTTAGAATGAAATGTAGTAGTCCAATACTTAGAGCGTAGTCTCCCTACAGGTAGTATTGTGAATAGATTTAAGTGCGGTGTTGACCGTCACTAGTTGGTTTGTGTTGAGATGTGGTATAGATGGATGGTTGGGCTATGCCCTCGTGCTTGATTTCGAGGCCCCTTCCATGCCACAGTGTTGTAGAATTTGCATGTGGTGTGAGTCGACACGTGGTGTCGTAATCCTGGGTTAAGGATAGTGTGACAGGTCTACAGGCTCGCTGATCGCCACACCGACGGAAGTTGATGGTTAGACTTTGGGCGGTTGGGTTGTGTCCTCGGTGTTCACGTCCCGAGGCCCCTTCCATGTCAAGTGAACGGTTGGGCTGTGTCCTCGTGCCTTCTTCGGAGGCCCCTTCCGGGTCACACCAGGCCAGTTCGGGCTGTGTTGTCGGTGCACATCTACCCGAGACCCCGCTGGGCAATAGTACGCATGGGCTCTGCTGTTGTGTTCGTACCATTGAGGCATACGGAGGCCTAGGTGAAGTAGTGTGGATACCCGCCTAGTAGTAGAGATGCCAGCTCTACTGTCACCGCCTGACCACGACGGATGATTTCTGAGAGGTTAGCTACCTGCTCGAATAGTGGGAACTATAGCCTGTGTCGACATAGCAATTTCATGTGTGTGATCATAGGTGAGTCATTGTATATCATACATACCATTACATAGCATTGCACAAACAAGACCCTCATCGTATAAGTTTGTATAGGCACTCCTATACGATGAGTTACTTTTATGTAACCCGATCATAACCTATAAGTTTGTATGGGCATTCTTATAAGTTAAGTTACTTTCCTGTTGTAGTTACTTGTACATGTTGATTTACTAATATTGTTATTCAAGTAGAACTGCTAGTTTATAATGTTGTTAATCATGTACTATTTCCACCTGCCTGTACCTATTTTACTACTTGTATTATACTTGTACCCTTGTTCCTTTCTCCGCCTGGTGCCGAGGAGTCGCCGGGGGAGCGGATGTGAAGCCACTTAGTCTTTCGACTAACGGCTGCTACGTCTTCCTTTTTAGGAGGTCACCCCACAGGTAGAGCAGCCGCAGACCTTGCAGCAGGACAACCAGGCCAGGACGACAGTGCTAGATGTGACGGTGTCGTCGCTACCATCGGTTACGGATGTGAGTGTTGTGAGATTCTGTTGTAGCCCGTTTGGGCAAATTTTATAGTTGTACTCTGATATTATAGAAGCGTGTTTTAGCTTCTCTTATTTGATGTATTTGGTCAATCTTGCGGCCAAGTATGTCATATTGGAGTTCACTGGTCCTCTTTGTGAAAAAAAGGATGGAAGATTTTGGCAATGCATAAACTATCGAGAGTTAAGCAAGCTGACGTAGAAGAACAAGTATCTGATTCCACAAATTGATGACATGTTCCATCAGCTGGTGGGATAAACTATCTACTGGAAGCTGGATTTAATATTTGGTAATTACCAGTTGAAAATTCGGGAAGATGACAATCCCAAGACGGCGTTTGGTACACGCTACGGTCATTATGAGTTCACTATAATGTCGTTTGGGCTAACAAATGATCCATCGGTATTCATGGACTTTATGCATTGAATGTTTAGAGAGTACTTGGACCTATTTGTGATCATTTTTATTGACGATATATTGGTGTACTCTCAGTTCGAAGAAGATCATGCAAATCATTTGCGGATGGTTTTGAACACCCCGAGAAGAAACAAACTATATGCCAAGTTCTCAAAGTGCAAGTTTTCGTTGTCGTCAGTGGATATTCTTGGGCATGTGGTTAGTGGAGAGGGTATTGCGGTGGATACGGTGAAGATAGTTGTGATACGAGAGTGGCCTGTCTTTTCTTCTATAGCTGAAGTCAGGAGTTTTCTTGGACTTGCATGCTACTATAGGCGCTTTGTAGAGAACTTCTCGCGGATAGCCTTACCTCTCACCACACTAATGAGGAAAGATCAGAAGTTCATTTGCATGCCTGAGTACACGCAAACCTTTGAGGAGTTAAAAAATCATTTGACCACAGTGCCTATATTGAGTTCGCCATGTAGTACGGACGGCTCTGAGATTTATAGTGATGCTTTAGGGAGCGGATTAGCCTGTGTTCTTCTTCAGTTTGGAAAGGTTATTGCTTATGGCTCACTCCAGTTAAAAGTGCATGTGCGGAAATATCCAGTCCACGACTTGGAGTTGGAGGCTGTGATTTTTGCACTAAAGCTGCGGCGTCATTACTTATATGGTGTCAATGTGGATATATTCACGAACCATAAGATCCTGAAATACTTAATAGATCAGTAGGATTTAAACATACGACAACAAAGGTGGATGGAGTTCCTTGGAGAGTACACCTTCGAGATACACTATACTCACATGAAGGTAAATATGGTCACAGGTGCCTTGAGTCGACATACTCCAGCAAGGGCAAGTTAATTGCAGATGCATGATGAGCGTCTGATCCAAGAGTTGGAGGCCTTATAGATTTCTTGTGTTGACAAGAATTCTACTTCAAATGCGTGCCTGAACTGGATGGAGGTAAAGTATGACCTTGCGGACAAGGTTCGACGAGCAACGGAACTCGATAAGAGTATGAAACTCTATGCAGCGGATGGGTCAAATCCCCAATTCTCCTTAGATGACGGTCTTTCGAGAAAAGAAGGTCGTTTGTGTTTCCCGAATGTGTGAAAGTTACGAGAGTAGTTGATATATGAAGCACACTTCATGAACTACTCAATTCACCCAAGGAGAATAAATAAGTATAAGGATATGAAAAATATGTTCTGGTGGCCAGGTTTGAAGAAAGAGATAGCTCTTTGCGTGTAGTGCCCCCCAACCTTTTGCCCGGGTCGGGCTGGAGGGGTACTACTGGCCCAAGACGTCCACCCAGTGCTCCTAGGGGAAATGATCCACCATATTCAAGCACTAGATGGCCGCCTTTCTCGACTCGAATCATAACATTCACAGCCCATCAAAGTATAGCAGAAGCATTAACAGGAAACCATTACAGATATAAATACCACATCATGTTAATACAGAGGTTCTAGGGCCGAAGCCTAAGTGTTTACATAAGCCCGTGAGCTATACATGCACTACATAAAACCCTCAAACTCTCTATCTCTATGATGCTCGATGGTACTCATGTCTCTAAACTCTAGGGATGACGGGGTGAATCTCCTCGAGTAGTCCTAGCTGTTGGCGTAATCTCCTACAACAGCGGTTCACTATGGTGCTCCACCTCCTGTGAATGGTTATTTAGATTACCCTTAGTCACAGAACTAAGTGGAAATAAATCTCCTCCCCGGATCCACATCCTAGGGACGAGCACCCACCCACCCAACAAAAGTTAATAGCCAAAGCAAGAGAGGGTTAGCACAACATTTCATATATGAACAACTAGGAGCAATTATAAAAGAATGCAGTATAACCGAAAAAAGCAGCAGTAGTATAAATCAGTTATAACAAGGCTCCACTAGCTCATCATCATATCAGGTTTTCATATCTTGAACTCTATCACAGGCATTCACAGCCGCGCACACACCGCAAGCATTCATAGCCGCATACACACCGCAAGAATTCATAGCCACGAACACAAACCCTATGTCGACATAGTTTGGATCGCTTCAGTTCCAGCAGGGTAGCGAGCCCCGCAGGCCTCACCGATGTGGCCGTCGGTGATAGTGCCCAGTCCTGTCACTTCTGGGGGTGATAGTACCGCACAACCCTAGGCCATAACATATAACCTTGTGTACTCTTGGATGTGAGCGACATCCAGCGAATCGTTTTGGCCGACCAGCAGAGGAATCCCGACGGGGAATATAACGGTCATTCACCCGTTGTATTCATCTCCCTGTCTCCTTGAGTCATCAACCTTCCCGCACTAGTAAGAATGGTCAGCGGAAGGGACTGAAGCACCACTGTTTCACCATAAGCAATTTACAAACAATCAAACAAAAGGGCAAACAATATAAACATCGGGTCTACGTCGGCCTACCATACTAGGCTTTACACTTCAGGCGTCATACTTAGCTCTACTTTCGACAAGGAGCGTGGGAGCGCATTATTTGGGGCTAGACCTGGAGGACTACTTCAACTCCGGTTATCCCCAACTAAGGCTCGACGATTACTCGTCAGAGCAGGACCCGGGATTATAATAGTGAATTGCAACGCGGGCAAGTGCTGTGCTTATGCTGCTTATTTAATATGCTGGAATAAAATGTGACCAGTACAAGACTGGAGTAGTACTGAATAGAAAGTACCGAAATAAGCTTGACCAGTATGAGACTGGAGTAGTATTGAATAGAGAGTACTGAAATAAGCCTGACTAGTACGAGACTGGAGTAGTAATGAATAGAAAGTACTGGAATAAGCTTGACTAGTACGAGACTGGAGTACTACTGAATGGAAAGTACTAAAATAAGCTTGACAAGTACGGGACTGTAATTGTACTAAATAGAAGGTACTGTAATAAGCCTGACTAGTACGAGACTGGAGTAGTACTGAATAAAAAGTATTGAAATAAGCCTGACCAGTACGAGACTGGAGTAGTACTGAATCGAAATTACTGAAATAAGCTTGACCAGTACGAGAGTGGAGTAGTAATATATGGAAAGTACTAAAATAAGCTTGACCAGTACGGGACTGGAATATTACTAAATAGAAGGTACTAAAATAAGCTTGACCACTACGAGACTGAAGAATGTACAAAGAAAAATGGTTAGTAGTCCAATCACTCCTATTCAGGAGCTTTCAATTCCATCAAGATTTAAAGGAGATTTTGTTGGGTTATATCAACTATTAGGATCCAATTAATTAGGTTGCGCCATATTTATTACGGGTTAATTGGATCAAGGTCCGGTTAGGAGTTATATTCTTATTAGTCATCGAGGACAACCCCTAGTTCATCACCCGTACTTTCACCTTCCGAGCGTGCCCATTTTATGAGAGAGTCGAGGTGCTCGACGGTTTTACGAAACCTGGGAATCCCGGAGCTTAGTCACCTACCTCAGCCATTCTCGTCGATAAAATAATTTAAAGTATTTATTTTATTAAAAGGGGGTGGTCGCGGGCTCAAATTTCCACCTTCGAGGGAAAAAGAGTTGAATAACGTCCCGAGTGCGACCCTAGGCTTCCACATTTTAGGAAAAATATCAAAACACATCCCCATGAACCCAAATTTTGACACAATCCTTGGGAGGGCCTAAAATGAGCCTAATAATTTTTTTAGAATTCTCCAAGGTGTTTTGGGCATTTAATTTAGCCAATCAAATTTTATTTTTACTTTAAAAAACTACTAAATTAATTCCAAAAATTCTCAAACTTTGTGGAAGTAGCCCTTATCATGGGGAACATTTTTCATTTTGGTCACTTATCCCCTAGGGGCATAGATTTGGCCCAGCAATTTGTAGACATTTCTGATATGAAAATGGTCTGCATTTAGTAGATCACTAGGATCCTGCGGCTGAGATTGAGCAGCACGATGCAATCGGCCAACGTTTCCCCACAGCGGATCGGCCACGGATCCGCTATGGGGGCAGAAAAATGGAGGCGGGTGGGGATTAAGAAAACCCCAGCCGCCCGTTCTTCATCACCAGATCGGGCAGCTACTGCTCCTCATCGATAATACCGAGGATGAGCGGCCTCCACCACCACTGGCAGGTCACCACAGATGCTGGCGTCGGCCCCGATCAGCTTGCCGAGGGCTGGATATTCTCTGGGCGGTGGTACAGCGGCCTGACAACGCTGGCCGCAGCCAGAATTATCCATCCCGAGAGCTCGAGGTGGCGGTGGCCCTGCTCCCGGCGCCACCGCGCCACCCCCGCTCTTCAGGTAGACTTCCGTCTACCAGTCCACCCCCGGCCGATGCATCGGGGGTTGAGCTTCTCGCCGGTGGTGGTCCGACGTCCTTCCGATGCCGGCAGCAACTGCTAGTTTCAAACAGAGTTTTCTCTGTTTTTGCGAGTGCCGCAAGAACTGCATTTTCCGGCGGCACCGCTGCGCTACGCCACTGACGACCAATACCCCCAGTGGTATAACACTCCCCCAGCTCCACCACCAGCGATGGGGGAGGAGCTCTCCTCCCTGGGCACCACCTGGCCTGGAACAAGGCTCGGGTGGCGCCGGCGGCGCTTCGGCCGCCTAGAGAGCCATGCATTACGTCAAGAAAGGGGAGGGGGAGGGAGAGAAGGTTCCACCTAGGTCTGGTGGGCTCGAGAGGGGGCGACCTAGTGGGCCATGGCTTGGTAGTGGTGGTGGAGGGGGAAAGGCTCCTCGGCTTGGCTTTTTCCGTCCACCTGAGCTCTAGCAAGGGTCAGACAGGGGGGGGGGGAGTTTCTCTGAGGCTTGGGGGAAGGAGAGCGGGTGGTGGCCTTCTATATGGTTGGGGAGGGGGAGCTCCCCTCCCTTAGGAAATGTGGGATTAATCCCTCCTTAGGGAGGGATTAATCCCCACCCTCCAACTGTCCAAGGATAGCTCGAGGCCCTATATTTTCCCCCATATGGGGAAAAAGGATGAAGCCCTTATGGGCTTGGGCCTTATGGGTGGGAAAGACAGAAGGGGAAAGAGAGGAGAGGGGGATAGGGTGGGCCTCCACCTATCCTAGTGAGGCTTCCTTGTTAGGGGCCCAAGAATAGTGAGAGGGGGCATGGGCCATCCTCCCTTGGAGAGGAGGTGGGCCCCTACTTGGAGAAAAATCAAAAAAGTGGATTTTTAGGGGGGTTTGACCAAGTCAACCCTAGGGTGGGTCCCCTTGCTGGTCAAAGTCAAATCGGGTCCAAGTCATCGTGGTTGGGTCAAAGTTCGGGTGTCGTGTCATAATTGGTGTGCGCACGCTTTTCGGTGCACGACTATGCTTGATTTGACCACGGGTTGACCAATTGTTGTCAAAATTGACTAGGATGACTTCCATTGACTTTGTATTGACCACATGAGTCCAACGCCACTAACTGGGGTTGAATCGCAGTCCGTTTGGTGAAAGTCCAAAATTTGCACGTCGTAGCGCACTAATATGGTAGAAGTGTGTAAAACTGTCGTTATATTTCGGATTATGACGTGATAGGTTCCGATGCACCTGTCTAGGTTATATGAGGTCACAGGAATTGACAGAACTCAATTCAGAGTTCTCTAGCTCGATATCCAAAATCTGCACTCGTTGCGTTTTACGAGGATTGTTCGCATTCACTATATGACCTCGAGGTCCAACTGAACGAGTTCTGATGCACTTGTATTGACTAGACGAGGTCACAAGAACTGACAGAACACAATTCGGAGTTCTCTAGATATATTTCCCGGTTAGTGTTATCTCCCACCGGGTCATGGGTAGGGTTTATGCCACTTTTATTAGGCCCACTAGGGCTCTGGTGGCCCAATAAAAGTCGGGAAGTTACATTACATGGCAAAGTGCCAAACCTGTGCCTCGGTAAATGCTTAATGTCAGAAGCATGGTGGTTTCTTGAAGTCGTTACCAATTCTGGTATGGAAGTTCGATGATATCTCTATTGATTTCATGCACGGGCTGTCGAGATCACAGAGCGGGAATGATGTCATGTAGATAATCATTGATCGATTGACAAAGGTATCGCACTTCATACCAAACAAGAAGAATGATTTAGCGAAAAAGCAGGCTAAGTTTTGTAACACCCCCTATCCGTCGCATAGCATATAGCAGTAGGTCCGGCCGTGGCCCGACGCCATATACCACAGATAGACCAGGTGGTTACTCAATGGAAACCATTAAACTAATATCCAACGTCCTACACAGAGTCATTCTAGCGGAAGCAATTTAAAGTTGCAATAAAAAGAACCCAGCACGAGCATGACTGTCCACTACCAAACCAACAGGAATGAAGTGTAATACACTAGTACAATGGCCTTAAGGCCTTACAAATTGTTTACTCAAATAAAATGTGTCTTCCATACCACGGCACGCAGGCCGGTCACACATAAATAAACAAGTAAACACTCAAAATAGGCCTTTGAGGGCCAGCTTCTCAACTTGGGCTTTGACCCGCTATTTACCGCTCGGCTCCGCAGCACCTGCATGCAACAATCCATCGCACGGTGGCAAACAAAAACAACGGTCAGCTATGCTGACCAAATTATAACGATCCCACTCCCAAATTCGGGGCGACGATGCTCCTTTCCCTGCACTTTATTAGCATAACCAAGCAGTATAGATAAACAGTTCATCACAGGCGTGGGCACGCACAGCCACACACCCCGTGCACTCCGGGCACATTCTCGGTGAACCGGTCAATGTCACGTCAATTTAAGCCATAGACACCCCGGTCTCACCACTGCCACTTGGACGACCAATCTTGCGAGCATTTTGTCTTCCCGGCATGGGTCACGTCAATTTAATACATAGACTGCCGAAGACCCTCATCTATGCCAACGGCTCCCACCGAACGACATAGAACGGGTACGGTTCCGCCTGACCTGTTGCTCACGTCGTAACGTCAATTTAAGCCATATGCACGGGTCAAACCTCCCCGAGTCCCGTTTCCATCACACACTTCACATAACCCGGTTATGTTCAAGTTGGCTCCCAGGCCACCATGTTAGCAGAATCACGCATCCGCCTAGTTTTTCGGGTGCACCTTGGAGTTAATCCCCAAGGCTCCCTGTTGAAATATACCACGTAGAAAACCCGAAAAACAAACCTCCGCACGGAGTCTTCTCCGGCCATTTATGCAATGCAACATCACCGATCTAGACCAACCTTTCCGGGTAGGCTTCACACATCATGTTTATATTCGTTCTCGATTACGGACTCTACATGTACACAACGGGGACTATTCATGTCTACCCGAAGGAACGCCTCAACTTACTACAAACTCGCGAGAGCGAGTTTCCTGTGCAAAGGAAACGGGGACTTCACATGTCATAGGATGAGAATCGCTACCCTAGCATTTTTCCTTGGTGCCAAGGAAATGTATGAGGATGTAAAGCACCGCAATCGCCTTGCCTCTGTAGATCCGAAGTCGGCTCGCGATTCGGAGTTCCGAAACTCCACCGGTAACAGGATCTAGCCTCCTTTCTTCTTCCTTTCTCTCCCCTCTCTCTAGACTTTTAGAAAGATACTAAGTGAAAGAAGTGAGGGATTTGAAACCCTATTCCCGGGTATATCCCAGTAGGAACAACCCCCAGCCGTCAGATCCCAAAATAAGGATACGAACTGCCATGATCCGGAGCTGAAATGCAAAACCTGGGCCGAACACGGCCTGCGACACGCCCGTGTCCAGGGCCGTGTCCCCCATTCGCTGTCGAAACCGACACGTCTCGAAAAACACACAGGCACCAGACACGCCCGTGTTCGACCGGACACGCCCGTGCCATCCAGTACACGATCGTGTTCCCTGGCGTGTTCCTCCATCAACACAGGACCAACACCAACCCGAGACTCACACGGGTCTTGGACATGCCCGTGTCCTATTTGACACGCCCTTGTCGTACCCAAATATGCCTGGGCTCCAGGCCATGTTCACTGTCTCGACACTTCGTCGAGTACAGTTCGTCGACCACCTGACACGGCATTGGACACGCCCGTGTCCTAGGCCGTGTTCCCTGTCTCGACACTTGGTCGAGCAAAATCATCGACTTCCCGGGCAGATTGTCGACACGAGCTCAACACGCCCTGGGACACGCCCGTATCTCAGGCCGTGTTCGCTGCTCTATGATCGTCGACTCCAAAATTCCTCGACCTCTCGGCCAAATCGTCGACCAAAACACGACACGCCCTGGGACACGCCCGTGTCCTAGGCCGTGTGCCCCCTGCCAAATTCCAAACTTGGCTCAAAATGCCTCTTGTCACTCTTTTGCGTTTCGGGGCGTTACAACTCTCTCCCTCTTAAAAGAATTTCATCCTCGAAATTACATAAAGGAAAGAAACATAAAACTTAAACGGTACCTGAGTGAAATAACTCCGGGTACTCCTCAAGCATGGTTTGCTCTCGCTCCCAAGAGAGCTCTTCCCAACCGCAATAGTCCCAATGGACCTTGACCATCATGATCTCTTTCTTGTGTAGCCACTTGACTTCTGAGTCCTCAATTCAAATGGGCTTGACCTTCGTCGTCAACCCATTATCGACCGGCACTTGATCCACTGCGATCACATGCGAAGGCTCTTGAACCGCCTTCCGTAGCACCGATATATGGAATACATCATGTAGACCACTAAGCTCCACTGATAGCTTCAAATGATAAGCTGCTTCACCAATTCGCTCTAGAACCTCAAACGGTCCAAGGTACCTCGGGCTTAGCTTCTTTAAGTGCCGCACCCGCGAGACACCCTTGAATGACTTGATCTTCAAGTACACCCAGTCTCCAACAGCGAACTCCACGTTCCTGTGCTTGTCATTATAGTACTTAGCCTGGCGGTCCTGAGCGATTAGTAACCTCTCCCGAATGGTTCGCACCAAAGAAGTAGCATCTTCCACCTCATGTCGCTTGTACAACTTTGACTCGCCCGTTTCCAACCAAGACAACGATGTGTGACATCTTCTACAATAAAGGGCCTCGAAGGGCGCCATATGTACGCTTGTCTGGTAGCTATTGTTGTACGCGAACTCCACCAAATATAGGTGGTCTTACCACTGCTTCCCAAAGTCCAGGACGCACATGCGAAGCATGTCTTCCATCATTCTATTGACCCTCTCGGTCTTCCCATCTGTTTGCGGATGAAAGGCTGTGCTGAAATTCAGTTTTGTTCCCAACATCTGTTGCACCAGCCTCCAATCATTGGACGTGAACCGCCCATCTCGGACACTCACGATGTTGCGGGGCACACCGTGAAGCCGCACTATGTTATTCACATATAACTTTGCCAATTTCTCAACCGGATCATCCTTCCTATGCGGAATGAAGTGCGACACCTTCGTTAGATGATCTACGATCACCCAAATGGCGTCATTCCCCTTTTTTGACCTCGGCAGCCCATGCACAAAGTCCATAGTAATGTCATCAAACTTCCACTCCGGAATACTCAAGGACTTCAGGAATCCTCCCGGCTTTTGACATTCTGCCTTCACCAAGGCATTTTCCTGACACTTCGGCACGTACAGTGTCACATCCTTCTTCAGTCCTGACCACCAGAACAATTTCTTCACATCGCGGTACATCTTCGTGCTCCCCGGGTGAATCGTGTACTTGGTATGATGCGACTCGTACAACAATTCCACCCGCAAAGTGCCCACATTTGGGAAGCACAGACGACCGTCTTTCCAAAGCAATCCATCCACAACCTCATATTGGGAATTTGACCAATCCAAAACCTCTATCATGAGCTGCTCTCACGCGGCTATCCACAACCAAAGCTTGCCGAATCCGATATGCCAAGTCATACTGAACTTCCGCCCAGTTCAATAGCACTTCATCACTCGACTGCTTGTCTACGCAAGAGATCTTCAACGCCTCCAACTCCCGAACCAACCGCTCATCATGGACAGACAACCAATTGGCTTGAGCTGGGGCCCGGTGACTCAAAGTGTCCGCAACCGTATTGCCTTTCCCAGGTATATAATGGATCTTAAACGTGTAGTCTCCCAGGAACTCCATCCAACTCCTCTGTCGCATGTTTAGATCTTTCTGATCCAACAAGTATTTTAGGCTCTTATTATAACACCCCCTATCCGTCGCATAGCATATAGCAGTAGGTCCGGCCGGGGCCCGACGCCATATACCACAGACAGACCGGGTGGTTACGTATGGAAACCATCCAACCAATCTCAACGTCCTACACAGAGCATTCTAGCGGAAGCAATTTATAAGAGTTACAAATCAAGAACCCAGCACAAGCATGAATGTCCACTAACATGATAATAGGAATGTTATTACAAAATACTCAAAAGTCGGCCTTAAGGCCTTACAAAATGTTTCACTTGTCTTTTACATGATTTACAAACCTCGGCTCGCAGGCCGGCCATACATGAATAAAACATAAAACATTTCCACTTGGGCCTTCGAGGGCCAGCTTCGCAAAAAGGGCTTTAGCCCGCTATTGACCGCTTGGTCCAGCTGCACCTGCAAGCAAACAAACCACCGCACGGTGGCAAACAAGGCAACGGTCAGCAATGCTGACCAAATTATAACGATCCCGCCCCCAACTCGGGGCGGCGATGCTCCTTTCCTGCATTTCATTAGCATAAGCGAGCAATTATAACCATAGCCATTTCATCACAGGCGTTGGCTCGCACGGCCACACGCCCCGTGCACTCAGGGCACATTCTCGGTGAACCGGTCGATGTCACGTCAATTAAAGCCATTAACATTCCGGACTCACCACCGCCACTTAGACGGCCATTCCTATGAGCAATTCGTCTTCATGGTATTGGTCACGTCAATTTAAGCCATTGACCACCGAAGACTCACATCTATGCCAACGGCGAGTGCCATGTAACTTTAGGTCTCTCTAACCCGAACGACATAAAGCGGGTACGGCTCCATCTAACCCGTGCTCACATCGCAACGGCAATTTAAGCCATATGCGCGGGTCAAACTTTCACCGAGTCCCATTCTATCACAAGTCACATAACCCCGTTATGTTCGAGTTGGCACTCAGGCCACCAAGTTGGCAAGACCTCGTGTCCGCCCAGTTTTCCGGGTGCACCTTTGGGTTAGTCCCCAAGGCTCCCTGCTGCAATCTACCGCGTAGAAAACCCGAAAAACACCAAATAGCACGGAGTCTTCTCCGGCCTTATGCAATGCAACATCACCGATCCGAACTACATGTCCGGGTAGGCTTCAACCAAAATGCCTATGTCCGTTCTCGCATACGGACGCTAAACAACGGGGACTTTACATATCTACCCGAAGGAACGCCTCCAACTCTTCGCCAACTCGCGAGAGAGGGCTTCCTATGCTAAGAAAGAGAGCTATCATGCTCAAAAGTGAGGATCGTTACCCTTGCGTTCCTCTTCGGCGCCATCGAAAAGTAATCGGATGGAATTGACCGCACTAGCGTTGCCTCCGCGGATCCGGAGTCGGCTTGCGATTCGGAGCTCCGAAGCTCCTCCAATGGCGGATCTAGCTCCTCTTCTTCTTGCCTTAGCTCTTCTTTCTCCAAGGGTTTGGAGAGACAACAAGTGGAAAAAATGAGGGTTTTCTAAGTCAAAACCCGGGTATATCCCTTCAGGAACAACCCCCAGCCGTTGGATCTTCAGTCAAATAAATGAACGGCTTCGATTCGCGACTGAAATGCCCAATCTGGGCCGAACACGGCCTGGCACACGCCCATGTCCAGGGCCGTATGCCTCATTCGCCGTCAAAATCGAATCACCTGGAACCACACACGGGTCTCGAACACGCCCGTGTTCGAGCTGACACGCCCGTGTTCCACCTGACACGGCCGTGTAGCTGGCCGTGTACCCCATGATTTTCTCCCGTTTTCAACCCGAGCACTGCACGGGTTGTAGGACACGCCCGTGTCCTTGCCCGTGTCACCTTGACACGCCTGGGCTCCAGGCCGTGTACAAGGTCTCGGCACTTCGCGGCTAAGTGTCGACACGGGTCGACACGCCCTGCGACACGCCCGTGTCGCAGGCCGTGTGCCATGTCTCGACACACTGTCGACACCAAAGTGTCGACTTCGCGGGACGAGTGTCGACACGGGTTGACACGCCCTGCGACACGCCCGTGTCGCAGGCCGTGTGCCGTGTCTCGACACAACGTCGAAGCACTGTGTCGACTTCACGGCTAAGTGTCGACACGGGTCGACACGCCCTGCGACACGCCCGTGTCGCAGGCCGTGTGCCCAGTCTCGACACAATGTCGAGACCAAAGTGTCGACTTCACGCCTTAGTGTCGACACAGGCTTGACACGCCCTGGGACACGCCCGTGTCCCAGGCCGTGTGCCTGCAGCCAGAACTCAAACTGGCCCAAATTATTCCCCTCTGCTCCTTTGAGTTTCGGGGCGTTACAACTCTACCCCTCTTAAAAGAATTTCGCCCACGAAATTACATACAGGGAAAAACATGTACAAACTTAAATTTGTACCTGAGCGGAACAACTCCGGATATTCGTCAAGCATCGTCTGCTCTCGCTCCCAAGAGAGCTCCTCACGACCGCAATTGTCCCACCGGACTTTGACCATCCTGATCTCTTTATTGCGTAGCCGCTTGACCTCCGAGTCCTCAATCCGCACGGGCTTGACTTTTGTCGTTAGCCCACTATCCACCGGCACTTGATTGGCCGCGATCACTTGCGTAGGCTCTTGCACCGCCTTCCGAAGCACCGAAATATGGAATACATCATGTAAACCACTTAGCTCCACTGAAAGCTTCAGCCGATAGGCCGCTTCTCCTACTCGCTCCAGAACCTCGAACGGTCCAAGGTACCTCGGGCTTAGCTTTTTCAATCGCCGCACCCGCGAGACACCCTTGAACGGCTTGATCTTCAAGTATACATAATCGCCCACAGCGAACTCCACGTTCCTGTGCTTGGCATTATAGTACTTTGCTTGTCGGTCCTGAGCGATAAGCAACCTCTCCCGAATGGTTCTCACCAACGAAGTAGCATCCTCCACTTCCGATCGCTTATACAACTTCGACTCGCCCGTTTCTAACCAAGACAACGGCGTGCGACATCGTCTACCATAAAGGGCCTCGAAAGGCGCCATCAGAATACTTGCTTGGTAGCTATTGTTGTATGCGAACTCCACCAAATAAAGATGGTCCTCCCATTGCTTTCCAAAGTCCAAGACACACATGCGAAGCATGTCTTCCATGGTTCTATTGACCCTCTCGGTCTGCCCATCCGTTTGCGGATGGAAGGCTGTGCTAAACTTCAGCTTTGTTCCCAACATTTGCTGCACCAGCCTCCAATCATTGGACGTGAACCGCCCATCACGGTCACTCACGATGCTGCGGGGCACACCATGAAGCCGCACTATGTTGTCCACATAAAGCTTTGCCAGCTTCTCCACCGGATCATCCTTCCTATGCGGAATAAAATGCGACACCTTTGTTAATCGATCGACCACCACCCAAATGGCGTCGTTCCCCTTCTGCGACCTTGGCAAACCATGCACAAAGTCCATAGAGATGTCGTCGAATTTCCACTCCGGAATAGGCAAGGACTTAAGAAATCCTCCCGGCTTTTGGCACTCCGCCTTTACCAAGGCGCAGGTTTGGCACTTCGCTACATATAGCGCCACATCCTTTTTCAAACCCGGCCACCAAAATAGCTTCTTTACATCACGGTACATCTTCGTGCTCCCCGGGTGAATCGAGTACTTGGTATGGTGCGCCTCGTACAACAACTCCGCCCGTAAACTGCCCACACTTGGGACGCACAAACGACCGTCTTTCCACAACAATCCGTCCTCCACAACGAATTGGGAATTTGACCCATCCAGAGCCTCTATCATGAACTGCTTCATATGAGCATCCATATCCAAAGCCTGCCGAATCCGATCAGCCAGGTCATATTGGACTTCAGTCCAATTCAGCACTGCTTCAGCACTAGATTGCATATCCACACAAACAATCTCCAACGCCTCCAGCTCCTGCACCAACCGATCATCATGCACTGATAGCCAATTCGCTTGAGCTGGGGCTCGGCGACTCAACGCGTCCGCAACCGCATTCCCTTTGCCAGGCACGTAGTGGATCTTAAAAGTATAGTCCCCCAGGAACTCCATCCACCTACGCTGCCGCATATTCAGATCTTTCTGATCAATCAGGTACTTTAGGCTCTTGTGATCGGTGTAGATATCAATCTTCACACCGTACAAATAGTGTCTCCACAGCTTCAAGGCAAAAATCACGGCCGCTAACTCCAAGTCATGGACCGGATAATTCCTCTCGTGCACTTTTAGCTGTCTCGAGCCATAAGCTATCACGCTGCCGTGCTGCAGTAGCACGCAACCCAAACCGCTGCCTGAAGCATCGCTATATATCTCATAGCCTTCGGTCCCAACCGGCGAACTCAACACAGGCGCCGTGGTCAACCGACACTTCAATTCCTCAAAAGCTCGCGCGCACTCCGGCGTCCAAACGAACTTATGCTCCTTCCTCGTCAAAGTAGTGAGAGGTAGCGCTATCCGCGAGAAGTTCTCTACGAAGCGCCTATAATAACCGGCAAGCCCCAAAAAGCTCCGGACTTCTGCTACCGTAGCAAGCTCAGGCCACTCCCGTATCGCAACAATCTTCGCCGGATCCACCGCAATACCCTCTCCACTCACTATATGCCCAAGGAACGCTACTGAGGATAGCCAAAACTCGCACTTCGAGAACTTGGCATACAACTGGTTTCTCCTGAGTGTCTCCAACACCAAATGGAGATGCTTGAAGTGATCCTCCTCACTTTGCGAGTACACCAAAATATCGTCGATGAAGACGATCACGAAATGGTCTAGGTACTCCCTGAACGTTCTGTTCATCAAATCCATGAACACTGACGGCGCATTTGTCAGCCCAAACGGCATGACCGTAAACTCATAATGCCCGTATCTCGTACTAAACGCTGTCTTCGGGATATCACTCTCCCTTATCCGCAGCTGATAGTACCCAGACTTGAGATCTAACTTCGAGTACATCGTCGACCCGACTAACTGATCAAAGAGATCATCAATCCGGGGGATCGGATACTTGTTCTTCTCAGTCAGCTTATTTAGCTCCCGATAATCAATACACAACCTCAAGCTTCCGTCCTTCTTCTTAACAAAGAGGACCGGTGCGCTCCAAGGCGAAGAACTCGGGCGCACATACCCTTGCTCCAACAACTCTTGCAGTTGAACTTTCAGCTCCGCCATTTCCTTAGGCGCTAGCCGATACGGAGATCGTGACACAGGCTTTGCACCTGGCACTAGCTCGATCGTAAAATCTATCTCCCGTTGAGGCGGGGCTCCAGGAAGATCTGCGGGGAACACATCAGGGTATTCCGATACCACTGAAATACAATCCATCGCGGGCTTCGGCTTTGCAACCTCCACTAGTGTAAAGAACAGTTCTGCTCCAGCACGAACCGCCTTCACCACCTGAAGAGCAGACATCAACGTCTTGCTCGACCCCTTTAAGCCCGTAAACGTCGTCTCACGACTTGCTCCCAGCTTTACTTCCTTGCTACCGCAATCTATATGGGCCTGCTGCTCCGAGAGCCAGTCCATTCCAAATATGACGTCGAACTCCACCAACGGAAGTAAGGACGCCCGCAGGTCGAACTCCTGCTCTCCAATACGAATCTTAACCTCGCAGATTCTATCCGCTCGCATCGAACACCCATTGGGCAACAACACATCCAACTTATCCTTCGCCATCGAAGAAGGGACTCCGATGCGTGATATAAATCCTTCGGACAAGAAGGAGTGTGAAGCTCCCGTATCAAAGAGTGCTCGTGCCGGGTTTTCACAAATCAACACAAATCCTAACAAGCAGTGGTAAGGTAACATATACATAACAAGCATATAAAGGAATTGACTTGCTATAAATTAAACCGTACCTGTCACCACGTCAGCTTGTTTAATGGCCTCCTGTTGGCCAAGATTGTAAACCCTGGGTTGGGCCGGAGCATAGTGGGATGCGGTCGACTCCACCGCCTTTCCCTTCTCTTCATAAGTGGCTCCTGGCCTCCTTTCGGACTTAGGACGTCCGCTCCAACAATCACGGGCAAAGTGCCCCGTCTTTCCGCAAGTAAAACACGCACCCGGGGTCCGACCCGTAGTCGCCCCAGAAGCGCCAGAAGGAGCTGGACCCGAAGTCCTATGCTTCTTGAAAGCCCTCCGATAGCCAGACTTCGAAGTAGTCGGCACTTTAAACTCAGATTTCTTTTCACCCAAGCTTTTCTTTGCCTGTACACTCCTCATGTCCTTCTCCAAGGACCGGGCAGTATTGACCAAGGTTAAGAAACCCTGCGTCATCGGCCCCGACAGTAATAGTCTCAGCTCATCCCTCAAGCCTTCATAAAAACGATTAGTCTTGCGCTCCTCATCCATGATGGTAGAGCTCGCATAACGACTCAACCGCGTAAACTCGTGGAGATATTCATCCACGCTCCTCTCACCCTGCACCAACTTCAGGAACTCATTCTCCATTGAAATCCTCTGAGTAGAAGGGAGGTATCTTGCTAAGAACAATTCCGAGAACTCTTCCATCGGAACGTCTATCAATTGTCTTCCTCTCAGATGATGCAGCTCCAAGCCTTCCCACCACATCCTTGCTTCACCGTCCAACAGGAATGTAGCAATGGTGGTCATCTGCCACTCCTCCGTCTCCGTCGCTGTCATGACTCTCTTCACCCTAGAGAGCCAGTCTTCAGCCTGCGATGGGGTTCCCAACCCCGAGAATAACGGAGGGTTAAAGCTCATTACATGCTTCAACTGCCTCTCAGTCGCCCTCCTTGGCACTATTGGTTCTACAACCACTTGCTCCATCCTCCTCGGCTCAGCCTCTTGAAGAGGTACTTGCTCCATCACAGGAGCGGGCTGCTGCGCTTGCCTCCCAGGCTGCGCATTGATCACGGCCAACACCGCTTCAGCCACCAATCTTATATTTTCAGCCGACAAAGGTGTTGCGGGAGCAACTTCTGGTGCACTACTAGCCTCAGAACCTCGGCGTTCTGACGGCCCAACACCACTTCGGGTCACCTATAGTGGTACAAAACACCGTTAAGCGACCAAATAACATTGCAAACAGCAATTATAGGAACACGCAGGTTCCTCAAACACGAGTATTTTCATTCCTAAGTGGACATTCATGGGTTCTTTTTACTGTTATAACGATGACGCACACAATGTGCGCACCACCCCTTAAAAAGAATTCGCCCACGAATTCACTTTAAGCCCGACCAAAACCAGTAGTCTGATACCAAATTGTAACACCCCCTATCCGTCGCATAGCATATAGCAGTAGGTCCGGCCGGGGCCCGACGCCATATACCACAGACAGACCGGGTGGTTACGTATGGAAACCATCCAACCAATCTCAACGTCCTACACAGAGCATTCTAGCGGAAGCAATTTATAAGAGTTACAAATCAAGAACCCAGCACAAGCATGAATGTCCACTAACATGATAATAGGAATGTTATTACAAAATACTCAAAAGTCGGCCTTAAGGCCTTACAAAATGTTTCACTTGTCTTTTACATGATTTACAAACCTCGGCTCGCAGGCCGGCCATACATGAATAAAACATAAAACATTTCCACTTGGGCCTTCGAGGGCCAGCTTCGCAAAAAGGGCTTTAGCCCGCTATTGACCGCTTGGTCCAGCTGCACCTGCAAGCAAACAAACCACCGCACGGTGGCAAACAAGGCAACGGTCAGCAATGCTGACCAAATTATAACGATCCCGCCCCCAACTCGGGGCGGCGATGCTCCTTTCCTGCATTTCATTAGCATAAGCGAGCAATTATAACCATAGCCATTTCATCACAGGCGTTGGCTCGCACGGCCACACACCCCGTGCACTCAGGGCACATTCTCGGTGAACCGGTCGATGTCACGTCAATTAAAGCCATTAACATTCCGGACTCACCACCGCCACTTAGACGGCCATTCCTATGAGCAATTCATCTTCATGGTATTGGTCACGTCAATTTAAGCCATTGACCACCGAAGACTCACATCTATGCCAACGGCGAGTGCCATGTAACTTTAGGTCTCTCTAACCCGAACGACATAAAGCGGGTACGGCTCCATCTAACCCGTGCTCACATCGCAACGGCAATTTAAGCCATATGCGCGGGTCAAACTTTCACCGAGTCCCATTCTATCACAAGTCACATAACCCCGTTATGTTCGAGTTGGCACTCAGGCCACCAAGTTGGCAAGACCTCGTGTCCGCCCAGTTTTCCGGGTGCACCTTTGGGTTAGTCCCCAAGGCTCCCTGCTGCAATCTACCGCGTAGAAAACCCGAAAAACACCAAATAGCACGGAGTCTTCTCCGGCCTTATGCAATGCAACATCACCGATCCGAACTACATGTCCGGGTAGGCTTCAACCAAAATGCCTATGTCCGTTCTCGCATACGGACGCTAAACAACGGGGACTTTACATATCTACCCGAAGGAACGCCTCCAACTCTTCGCCAACTCGCGAGAGAGGGCTTCCTATGCTAAGAAAGAGAGCTATCATGCTCAAAAGTGAGGATCGTTACCCTTGCGTTCCTCTTCGGCGCCATCGAAAAGTAATCGGATGGAATTGACCGCACTAGCGTTGCCTCCGCGGATCCGGAGTCGGCTTGCGATTCGGAGCTCCGAAGCTCCTCCAATGGCGGATCTAGCTCCTCTTCTTCTTGCCTTAGCTCTTCTTTCTCCAAGGGTTTGGAGAGACAACAAGTGGAAAAAATGAGGGTTTTCTAAGTCAAAACCCGGGTATATCCCTTCAGGAACAACCCCCAGCCGTTGGATCTTCAGTCAAAGAAATGAACGGCTTCGATTCGGGACTGAAATGCCCAATCTGGGCCGAACACGGCCTGGCACACGCCCGTGTCCAGGGCCGTGTGCCTCATTCGCCGTCAAAATCGAATCACCTGGAACCACACACGGGTATCGAACACGCCCGTGTTCGAGCTGACACGCCCGTGTTCCACCTGACACGGCCGTGTAGCTGGCCATGTACCCCATGATTTTCTCCCGTTTTCAACCCGAGCACTGCACGGGTTCTAGGACACGCCCGTGTCCTTGCCCGTGTCACCTTGACACGCCTGGGCTCCAGGCCGTGTACAAGGTCTCGGCACTTCGCGGCTAAGTGTCGACACGGGTCGACACGCCCTGCGACACGCCCGTGTTGCAGGCCGTGTGCCATGTCTCGACACACTGTCGACACCAAAGTGTCGACTTCGCGGGACGAGTGTCGACACGGGTTGACACGCCCTGCGACACGCCCGTGTCGCAGGCCGTGTGCCGTGTCTCGACACAACGTCGAAGCACTGTGTCGACTTCACGGCTAAGTGTCGACACGGGTCGACACGCCCTGCGACACGCCCGTGTCGCAGGCCGTGTGCCCAGTCTCGACACAATGTCGAGACCAAAGTGTCGACTTCACGCCTTAGTGTCGACACATGCTTGACACGCCCTGGGACACGCCCATGTCCCAGGCCGTGTGCCTGCAGCCAGAACTCAAACTGGCCCAAATTATTCCCCTCTGCTCCTTTGAGTTTCGGGGCGTTACACTTATGGTCAGTATATATATCGACTTTCACCATATATAAGTAGTGCCTCCACAGCTTCAAGGCAAAAATCATGGCCGCTAACTCAAAGTCATGGACCAGATAATTCCTCTCCTGTACTTTCCGCTGTCTCGAGCCATACGCTATCACACTTCCATGTTGCAGCAGCATACAAACCCAACCACTGCCCGAAGCATCGCTATAGATTTCAAAGCCTTCGGTCCCACTCGGCGAACTCAGCACAGGCGCCGTGCTCAACCGACACTTAAGCTCCTGAAAAGCTCGAGCGCACTCCGACGTACAAACGAATTTCTGCTCCTTCCTCGTCAAAGTAGTGAGAGGGAGCACTATACGTGAGAAGTTCTCCACGAAGCGCCTGTAATAGTCGGCAAGCCCCAAAAAACTCCGGACTTCCGCTACTATAGAAAGCACAGGCGACTCTCGTATCGCAACAATCTTCGCCGGATCCACCGCAATCCCCTCTCCACTTATTATATGACCGAGGAACACCACTAAGGACAACCAAAACTCGCATTTGGAGAACTTGGCGTACAATTGATTCCTCCTCAGCGTCTCCAACACCAAATGTAGATGCTTAAAGTGATCTTCCTCACTCTGTGAGTACACTAATATGTCGTCGACGAAGACGATCGCAAAGTGGTCTAAGTACTCACTGAAAGTTCTTTTCATCAAATCCATGAACACTGACGGCACATTCGTTAGCCCAAACAGCATGACCGTAAACTCGTAATACTAGTATCTCGTACTAAAAGCTGTTTTGGGGATAACACTCTCCCTTTTCCTCAGCTGATAATATCCAGACTTGAGATCCAACTTTGAGTACATCATTGACCCGACTAACTGATCGAACAGATCCTCAATCCTCGGGATCAGGTACTTGTTCTTATCTGTTAGCTTGTTCAGCTCTCGATAATCAATACAAAGTCTCAAGCTTCCGTCTTTCTTCTTAGGCTCTAACTGATACGAAGAGCGTATGACTGGTTTGGCATCACACCAAACCGCCTTAACCATCTGAAGAGCAGACACCAACATCATGCACGACCCTTTTCAAGCCCACAAATGTCGTCTCACAACCAGTTCCCAACTTAACTTTCCAGCGATTTCGATTAATGTATGCTTGTTGCTCCGAGATCCAGTCCATACCAATGATTACGTAGAGCTCCCCTAGCTGTAGTAACGATGCTTGTAAGTCAAAGTCTTGATTCCCAATCCGCACCTAAACGCAACAGATTCTAATCGCGCGCAATGAGCATCATTAGACAACAACACATCCAATTTGTCTTTTGCCATCGAAGGAGGTACTCCGACGCGCAATACAAATCCTTTGGTCAAAAGGGAATGCGAAGCTCCCTAAGCGAACGGTACTCTCGCTGAATTAACCGAAAATCAGAACAAATCTTAGCAAAAACAGTTCTAATCTAACATGCACACGGGTAGCAAGTATTTAAATCTAAACTGTTATAACTTTAAGCCGTACCTGTCATCACGACAGCGTGCTTCTTCTCGGACTTGGGGCGTCCGTTCCAGCAGTCTCGGGCAAAGTGCCCCGGCTTTCCACAATTAAAGCATGCGTCCGTGGTTAGACCCGTAGTCATCCCAGAAGCACCGGAAGAAGGAGCTGGACCCGAAGTCCTAGCCTTCTTATACCACCTATGGTACACAGACTTTGAGGAGTTCGGCATTTTGAACTCCATCTTCTGCATATCCAAGTCCTTGCTTCCTTGGATTCGATTCAGATCTCTGGCACTTTATCCTATACCTACTCCTGACATAGCTTCCTTTAACTTCTGGTCACCATTCCAACAATCTCGGGCAAAGTGCCCTTCCTTGCCACACTTAAAACAACCATACGAATCCTGACCAGTAGACATTTTAGACTTCTTGTTCCTCCTCCTTTGGTATATAGACTTTGTAGAATTTGGAGAGTCTAGTACCCTGTGAAAGTGAGCTGTTAGATCAGGAATACTCTAAAGGGGGGGTGAATAGAGTATTTAGAGTTTTATAAAATTCTCTGCTGTATAATGTAGATTTGTCTAAGTGCAGTAGTAAATAAATCAAAATATAAAAGCACAGAAACTAACTACCACAGCCACAGCAACAAAACAAAAGAAAGAGGACAACCAGACGACACAAGAAATTTATAGTGGTTCCCCAACCTGGGTACATCCACTTTTCTACCACCCTGGTAGGAATCCACTCAGGTTTTTGATCAGGTGCCTGACACCAATCAGGTTTTGATCAGGTGCTCAAAAACCAAATCCCAAAGTCTTTTGATCCGGTGACTTAAAACCAGGAATCACTTTTGAAGGGAGATGACAACCCTTTACACAGTGGGGGTGAGAGAGTTGATTATGTCTTCTCCGTCAACAATCAGATAGAAGACTTGTGGATTATTGATGGTAGCAAATGGCTCCCCCTGAGATATTGAATGGTTCAGGGAAATATGGAAGCCTTGCTGCAGGGTGATAGGCCTTCAAGGTTTTAGCCTTTATCTACAGGATCTTCTTGATAGATTTGATAGTTGCTGTCCTTAGAATTCCAGGATTGTTGAAGTAAGAAGACTCTTGATTTTGTATGATTGTTCTTCTTCTTCTGAGAGCAGATCTTCTTTTTGTATCAGAGCTTTTGTGAAAGGAGCAGAGAAGCTGTTGAAGACAGACTGATTGAAAATCTCTGTGTCTGTGTATACTGTGTCTCTGCAATTACTCTGGTACACTGATTGTTCTTGCTTTCTTCTCTTGTGTGCCTTATTTCAGGAAAGAGAGAAAAATCTCTTTTTTATATTTCCTCAGGGAATTTCCTTTCGAAATTTGAATCCTTCTACGACAATCAATGCTGGCGGTCCTTGAAAATAAAATGCATTGTTTTCTTTCCTCAACTGTCCCTTGGAAAAATGGAAAACAATAATTCTGATGAAAGACGTGATTAATGTACCATCCAACGGTAATATTCAGAGAATATTTTATCATTAATCATTCAGAAATTATTGTCATAGACTAAGGACAGAAGGAATAAATGTTAAGTCTGGAATCGTCGAACTGATGACAGAATTCGTAGAGCTGATAACTGTGTTCGTCGACTGGAGTTCAGCAACTATTCTGGACTAATAATATTCACAGTTGTATCTGAAATGAAAGTTAAAGTCTCCAGAATTCGTCGACCTAAGATTTGATTTCATCGAGCTGAGTTTCTGGAGGTGTCAAATATTCTGTGTGTCGACACAATTACTCCTGGTGTCGACACTGGTTGTGTCGACTGATATCCTGTGTGTCGACACAAGTCTTCTGTGTGGTGTCGACACAGCCTTTCCAAAGTGTCGACTGATATCCTGTGTGTCGACACAAGTCTTTTGTGTGGTGTCGACACAACCTTTCCAAAGTGTCGACTGATGATCTGTATGTCGACACAAGAGCTTCTAGTGTCGACTCAGTTGGTGTCGACATATATTCCGAGTGTCGACACAAGTCTTCTGGTTCTAAGTTGTTGAAGTAGACAATCCATAATTCGTCGGGCAGAGAACTAAGTTCATCGACCTGAGACTAGAGAACATAGTCATGACAGAATGTTGTAGTAGTACAAAGATTCGTCGACCAAGGAATAAAGTTCGTCAAGCTCAGCTCAGAGAATTAACTCTGAGATCGTCGAACTGAGCATGACAATCGTCGACCGGATTTCGACGAACGTCGAACTCACTTTATAGAGTCTTGAAATCTTCTAAGTCTTGAGTCTTTGGCAGTCTTGTTGATAGCTAGTCCATGTGATGTTGACTCTAAGGACTTGACATAGACTCTAGGACACAACTATGACCCTGGCTGTACATTATGGGTCATATGATCCTAACTTAGTGAACCTAGCCAAAATCTTACTAGGGATCCAACAATCACCCCCTATTTGGGAGAGGTCACTAATTACATACTCAAATCAAAATTGAAAAATAAACAAAGCAGAAAAAGCATATATCTGGCAGAGATCAATAACACATGCAACATATATATATATATAAGCTTTGTTCAGAATATAGAGCAGTTATAGATAATTATAGAAAACAAAAGAGTTCAACCTTTACTTCTTCTGTTTCTTTTCCTTTGTCCTTTCTTGCTTGCTCTTCTCTCCAGGCTTTATAAATACAATCTCTCTTTTTGGATCTGAAGCTTGCACTTTTGTCATAGTCATATCAGCAGCCACTATAATCTTCAAAGTTGTAGCTCTGGGGACAACTGCTTCTGGGTACAAATTCATGTAGTCATCAACATTGAAGAACTTATTTGCTTTATCAAATCTTTTAAGTTCCTCTTTCCTGTATTTTGACATTGTTGAATATTCAGAAGGATCCTTTACTTCAGCTTTGGCTTTGTTAATCATAGAAAGGCCTAAAATTTCCTGGAACCTGGCCATTCTAGCAGTAGTAGCTGTTTCAGGATCTTCAAAAGGAATAGGAGGAGAGGATGGTCTTTGAGGGCCTTCAGCTGGTTGATTTTCAGTTAGTTGTTGTTGTTGCTGATGTTTCTGCTGCTGTTGATGTTGTTGCTGCTGCTGATGTTACTTTCCTAAAGAGTATTGCCTGTGCTGGCTGCTTCCATATGATCTCCCTTGGTGTCTTTGATATATTTGAAGTGGGGCAGATCTTTGAGAAGATGTGCTTGAAGCACCAGCAACTGAAGGAGGTGGATCTCTTCTATATCTCTGAACTGGTGGAGGAGAGTACCTTCTGCTTTTCTTCATTTCATTCTGCTGGTTTTTAGATAACCACATCCAAGATGGCATCCCTTTGTATGGAGTTATCTTTTGGAGAATATAATAAGTAGTGTCATTGTTTGGATTAGTCTTAGGAGTAGGAGGAGTAGGGGCTTTTCTTTTCTTTGATACTAACTTCCTCTTAGGTTCATCATCTGAATCACCTTCCTCATCCTCATTATCATCATTATCATTATCTGATACCTGAGGGTTATCATATAGGTCATTGGGTGCTTTCAGAGCCTCAGTAGAAATGATTGGCTTTTCAGGAGCTTGGGCAGAAACTTCAACAGGACCAGGAGAAGAAGCCATAGGAGAGACGGGAGAACTGGTTCTCACAGTGCTTTCAGCAGCTGCCATACTTTCTTTTTCTATATCAGCCAAAATCAAATCATACAGATTTGGTATGGGTGAGTCATCCATTACAAATTTTGGAACAAAAATAACTTCTTCGAGAGATGGCATGACTGCTGGCTTTGAAATAACAAAATTATCTATAAGTTGCTTAGCAACTTTTGGAGAGATTGGAGAAGTATATGGTTTAATAGCCAAGGATGGCTTAGTAGGTACTGCTGGAATATAATTCAAAAATGCAATATCAAAACTTTTCAATAAATCAACTAAGTTTACTGTGGGATTAATTATGAATTCAGAAACAGAAAGAATGTCTTCATCAACTGTCTCTTCAGGGACTGACTCATCAAGGTTCATGTCAGTCTCAATAAAATGAATCAAATCAATTAAATCTCTATCATCAGGAATAAAATCTGCATCTGCTATTAGTGCTTCTACCTCTGCTGTTACTGGCGCTGGTGCTCGAACTCCTGTTGTTGCTGGAGGTGCTGCAGCTTCTTCATTAAGCATCTCCCCCAGCCTGGTGTCAGTGTATACTGGAGCCAGGCCCCTGAATGAAGAGGGCGCAGCAGTGAAGGCAGAAAGTTGAGCAGATAGAGTAGATATAGAGGTAGCAAGAGGGGTAATGGCCTCTTCTATGATTGATTTTATGAGTGGTGTGATGATAGTAATGATGGAAGATATGGTGGAGGGGTCCAATGCTAGAGTAGCAGATGGTTCAGTAGAATGTTGGGTGGAGACAGTTTGAGGGATGGTAGATGTTGGAGATGATGAATGAGGGACATCTGGCATGTGGATATCCTGAGGAGGAGGGGAATTGAGGGGGGAAGACAGAAGATTAAAAGTTGGAATGGAGGATAGGTGAGGTGGAAGAGGAGATGATGGTGTTGTTGGTGGTTGGTTTTCCTGAAGGGTGGAAGATGGGATCTCTGAATGATCAATTTGTGGACATGTAGGTGGAGTAGGAACATGAGTAGAGTGTTGTTGTTGTAGTAGTAGAGGTTGTTATTGTGGTTGTGGAGTTGGAGAGATTGTTTGGACTATTTTTGGAAGTGTAGGTGGAATAGCTGGAAGAGATGATGAGGGTGGAATGATCTCTTCATCAGGGTGGGGAGTGGCTCTTAAAACCCTGGTGCTTTTAGAAGCTGGGGTGGAAGAGGTTGAAGCCTTAGATGTCTTGTTAATGGTCCTCTCCCACCGGCCAAATAATGTGCATGTGAGCCTCTTGCTGGCATTTATGAATATGGTTTGTGAGACTAGGGATTAAACAACTTTTTCTTTCAGGAAGATCCCTAGAATCCTTCCAAAGCAAACTTTCTTTTTATTACACTTTTTCTTAATAAGATCAAAAATGATCTGAGCCCAATCCACTTTCCTTTTATTGAACACTGCACACATGACCAGGAATTGATGCCTGGTGATGTAGTCATGGGCAGTATGCTTGCCCAGCAAAACCTTTCCTGCAATATCTGCCAAGAAAGTAAATTCGGCAGACAGATGTTATTTTAACAACTTATGGGGATTATCTCCAGTATATCCCATTAAACTCAACATCTCATTATATTCTTCAGAATCAATTTCTAACTGTTCTTCACCATTAATCAATCCAAAAATCTCAGTAAGTACGGCGGGAGATAAAGATACAGAGTTACCCGCAATTGTTCCGATCATAGTGTTCTTCTCTAATGTAGATGTATAAACCCACTCCCTGATTTCAGTTGCAGACAGTTTTATACTTGTTGACATCTGATTTTTCAGTTTCTGTTCCTCGAGAAGTTCCAGTATATGTAGAAATATTGTATCTGAATGTTGAAAGGATTCGAAGTCGATGTCAAAGCCCGTGTCAAACTTCATTCCAGTTAGGTCACCTATTGGAATAGCCATTGGAATTACCTACAAGAGAGACAAATGGAGATCAAGTACAAGAGAACAGAAAGCGAGGGACGGGGGTCGAAGAAAAACCTAGATATAAGGTTTTCTAGAATATGAATCGACAAACTCCGTTCCACGAAAATTAAGAAATTTTTCGACCTGAGATTGATGAAATAATTAATAGTCAAATAATTCATCGAGTTCTGTCTGAAGACTTGAATACATTTCGTCGAGCTTCATTCGACGAAAGTTTTCTAAAGTGAATTAGCCGATCTCCGTTCGACGAAAACAACTTCACTCACAGAGAGTTCGTCGTCTTGCGTTCGACGAATATCTCACAAAATTTCCATAGTTCGTCGAGCTCCATTCGATGAACTTTGGCAAATTCGTCGAGTGCATACTTAAACTAAACTAAGTCTCCTCCATTGATCATTCCCAGCTGATTTATAAAGAAGAGATGATTTCTCTCATCCAGAGGTTTGGTGAATATATCAGCCCTTTGTAAATCAGTATAGATATAGACAAGCTTAATCTAGTTTCTGTCTACACACTCTTTTATGAAATGATGCATAATGTCTATATGCTTTGTCCTACTGTGATCGACTGGATTCTATGCTATGGCTATAGCACTTGTGTTATCACAAAGTAGAGTTCAATTATTTAAGTTGATACCATAGTCTAGTAATTGATTTTGTATCCACAGCATCTGGGAACTACAGCTACCTGCTGCAATGTATTCTGCCTCAGCAGTTGAGGTAGATACAAATGACTGTTTCTTACAAAACCAGGATACTAATCTCATACCCAGGAACTGACAAGTTCCTGAAGTACTTTTTTTATCCACCCTACATCCAGCAAAATCAGCATCTGAGTATCCAGTTAACTCAAATTCTGATTCTATAGGATAGCATAGGCCTAGACTAGGACAACCCTTTATATATCTCAAAATTCTTTTTAGGAAAATAAGGTGAGATTCTTTTGGGTTTACTTGGAACCTAGCACAAAGACATGTGGCAAACATGATATCAGGTCTGCTTGTTGTAAGGTATAGTAGGGATCCAACAATGGCCCTATATAGTTTTTGATCTACAGGTTTCCCATGTGCATCTGAATCAATTACATCATTTATAGCCATAGGTGTCTTCTTTGCTGAGGCATCAGCCATCCCAAACTTTTTGATAAGCTCTTTAGCATACTTAGCTTCGGAGATGAAGATGCCATCAGGGAGCTGCATCACTTGGAGACCAAGGAAGTAGGAAAGCGCACCCATGCTAATCATTTCAAATTTAAAATGCATGATGATTGAAAGAATCACATCAAGTCCTCGGTAACGGCGCCAAAAACTTGATTGGTTAAACTCCAAAAATTATTACGGTCACGCGGCGACCCGACAGTTTTATTTAAGTAGAAAAGCGGATTGGATTTTATTTAAGAAAACGGGCGCGCGTATTTATTTATTTGGATATAAAACGGGTTATATCGAGTTTTAATGAAAGGAGGCAAGTGCACCTATCGTGAGTAGTACATGATGTTCCGGGTGGAATATCGAGGTCGTATTGTTCTCGGGGTTGGTTCGATTATTTCTACTCTTCCCTGCAGGGGACTATTATTTTAACGATATTTACCTTGTCGGGTTATATTTTATATATAATAAAAATGACAAAATAAAAATGAAAATGAAAGCAATAAAAAGAAAGCATGAAGGTGGGGCCGATGAAAATCTTAACACAACGGCATCGAATAAAATTTGAACCAAAATAAACTTTAAATAAAAACAGATCCTAAATTTCTAATTAATTAAGACGGAGACTTGGCCGTGGAAATTTCACTAGAGTGAGCTCACCTAGCTATAGGGCTATCGCTCACCTGAACGCTAAGACTATTCGACCGAACATTAGTCCGACGAAGGATTCCTCTTAACGCCCGCATTACGCTAAGAACCCTGCTATTGGGTGGGGAACCCAATCCGGTAAAGTTGGCACGCCTCCTCTCTCGAGGGTTAGTGCGGAACTCTCTTTGCCAAGGGGTGATCGGTCCATATGCACGGCCTCTCGGCTAGCTAGCATATGGACTACGGAAATAGGGCCCACACATTGATATGTGGTCCTACGCGTCGTTAACCCCGGGCAAACCTTAAGTACTTTTAATTAATTAGAAAAATACGACCATTAATTATTTTAAGCTATTTTATCTGTCCCAATGCTCTTCGATGCCGAGGGCTAAGAACGGTTAGCCACTCATCGAAATGGGGACGGCTTGCGAGGAAAGAAATAAAGAAAGCAGTAAATGAAAGCGATAAAATGAAAACAGGAAGATAAAGCAGGAAATAAAGCAGTAAATTGCAAGTCCTACTCAAACGAGTAGGACAGAAGAAAGCTGTAAATTGCAAGTCCCGACGCAAATGCGTGGGCGGGAGAAAGAATGCGGGTCCTACTCAACCGAGTATGACTAAATAAATGCAACTCGCGCACACACTCGACAGAAAGTAAAACTCACGCACACCCACTCTCGACATGAAAGTAAAACACACGCACTCTACTGAATTTAAAACTCACACACACAACATAAAGTAAACACACTCACACACTCTACTAGAAAGGAAATAAAAGCAATGTGTCATTTAACTCTTAACGAGTAGGCGGAAATAAATGTTTACTCAAACAGAAATGAATAAAAAAAACAAAGTTACCTAAAAATTAAAACAACTGCATTTCTACCGCTAGAATGCGGTAGAAATGCATAAAAAGTGAAAATAAAAATAAAACGAGCGAAAAAGTTTGCAAATAAACGCAAATTGAAAGAGCTCGGAAAATTAAAACGAATACATTTCTACCGCTAGAATGCGGTAGAAATGCATAAAAAGAGAGCAAAAAAATTAAAAGAGCAAAAGTTTAAAATGAAAAACTAAGTGCATGAAAAATTAAAACAACTATATAGTCATTCCTATAACTCCGTAAAACTGATTAAAAAGTGAAAATAAAACGAAATGAACGAAAAAGTTTTACATCCTAAAAAGAAAAATCTAAGTTAAAAGAAATGAAAATCACCTTGAAATCATTTTTACGGGTTTATAACAATGAAATTGAAAGCTATAAAAACCTAAGTTGACAAAACTAAGAACATAAAATTATAAAGTTATACTCATATATAAACACACACGTATAAAGAAGAACAAAAAAAACTAAGTTAAAATAAAAGCAAAAAGGATAAGATTGCAAAGGGAAGAAACATAGATGAAGTCCAATGGTCGTAATGGAAAAAAAACTACAATTGCATTAATAAAAAGGGTTATTACAAAGCTAAAATAGAAGAGAAAGAGGGAGAGAAAATATCTCTTACAACACATTTGGATTTCATCACAGCAGCATAACACTTATACAAAATGGTTCAAAAAAGTGGAACAAGAACTCAAGCAGAACACAACAATTTATAGGCAGAAAATTTACAAGTACACGCCCTCTGACACGGGCGTGTCAGGGGGCGTGTCGACACTATTCATGATGGCGGCCATCGATTTGACATCAAAGTGGACTTCGGGCTAGACACGTGTCGGTCTCGCGTTGGTCACGCCCCAGGTCACGGGCGTGATGGTGGGCGTGTCAAGGAGGTGGATCTGGGTACAGGTCACGCCGAAAGTCGTCGCACGGGTCTTGTCGGCCAAGTGGAGATGTCATGCCCCAGGTCACGGGCGTGACTCTGGGCATGTCGATTGGTGTCGACACTCGACAAACATCGAGCGGAAAATGTCGAGTTGAAAATCGTCGAGCGGGAAGAGGTGCCACGCCCTAGGTCACGGGCGTGACTCTGGGCGTGTCGAGGAGGTCGACGAACGTCGAGCTAAAAACATCGAGCGGGTGGACACGGGTTGGGTCACGCCCCGTGTCGGGTGACACGTGCGTGACCCTGGGAGTGTCAAGCTTTTCTTCTCGAAAATTGTTGATTTCGCGGTTTTTGCATTGTCACGCCCTGGTCACGGGCGTGACTTGTCAATTTTTGGCAGATTTTTAATTTTTTTCCTGAAAAATAAAATAAAACAAGTTAGTAATATATTTACAAAATAGGAGCATTTTATTGAGCAAAAATAAGTAAAAATGACGAAAATAAATGAAAACTACTAAATTAATGTACACAAAAATGCGTATATTTACAATTCATCAAATACCCCCATACTTAAGCTTTTGCTATTCCAGACCAAAAGTTTGAGATGAACTTATAATGAATAAAAGAAATTCTAAGTTTAGCTACCGCTTGAATTAATTAAAAGTAAGATTAAAATAAACATCTAGGGTTGAAGAATTAAATCCTAATTTATGAAATGTTATGAATAGAGGAAGAGTTTTAAAAAGACTTCTAGATAAAATAAAATAGAAAGCAAAAATTTATTTTCGTTAGTTTAACAAAGATGGATTAAAATTATATAAAAAACTTTAGCTTAAAAGAATTTAAAGGAAATAATGCAATTTAAAAGTTATGCTCTCAAAAAATTTTAAATTAATTCTAGAATCACTGAAATAGGCTAAGTGGTTTGGTGGTTTATGAAGAAGGCTTGCATATTGAGGTGAGGTAATTTTTTCTCGAATCTCTAATTTTTTCATTTTCAATAATTAGGAAAACGAAATCTTATTTTTCTAACATGATTTTTTTTTCTTTCTTCATAAATTATAAAATAACCCAATGTATATGTGTAGGAGTAATGAATTTTATCCTCTTACTTCATAACATATAATCTTTTTAAATATTGGGTGCCTATGTTTACGGAATGAAATCTTATTCTCATTGACATAAGATCTTTTAATGGATAGTGGTAAACATGTCAAGTGAGCCTTGTTATATTCTTCAATTGCATTATTGAAGTTTTCTTCAAGGGAATCAGTCTTTGTGACTTTTTCTCTCAAGATGCTCTCTTCGGCTTCTAGAGATTTGATCTCTTTAGCCTGAGTCTTCACGACTCGACGACATTTGTCGTAAGCCATGATTAACTCCTTGTACTGGGCCATTAGTTCTGACTCATCGTCAGAGGAGCTATTCTCACAATCATGTTCAGAAACTTTAGAATCAGAAAGAGGGGTATGGGAATTTACCTTCCCAGTGAACTGGGGCTCTTGATCGTCATCTGTTTGAGCCATAAGCCCAAAATAAGCTTCTTCTTCTTCACTTGACTCAGATGAGTCAGAGTCTCTAAGAGTCTTGCTTTTTTTGGCTATCAGGCTCTTCTCTTTCCTCTTCTTGTTGTATGAGGATTTCTTTTCTTCTCTTCTACCACCCTCTTTCTTCTTATGAGGGCAGTCGGCGATGACATGACCTGGCTTCTTACAATAATAGCAAATGATTTCAGTCGAAACATATTTGTTCTGTTTAGAGGAATACATGTCATGGCTACTTGAGCCTTTTCTTTTTCGATCACCATCGTGTCGTGATCTTCTATAGGAGGCATCCTTGCCTTTCCATTGCTTCTTCTTGTTCAAACATTTCTTGAACTGACGTGAGAGTAGTGAGAACTCTCCTTCTGATAGCTCAGAGCCTGACGTACTAGGCTCAGAAGTTTCTTCTTCTTCACTAATTTCTGGAGCTGGAGCTGGGGAGGCAGCCTTTGTCTTTCTAGAACTATCTGCCTTGAGAGAAACAGATTTTTCTTTGAGAGCAGACCTGCTCTTTTCTTCAGCTTTCCTAGTGTTGAGTTGAAGCTCATATGACATAAGCTTCCCGAAGAGATTTTGTGGGTCTGTCTCAGCCAGCTTTCCAAACTCCCTGATGGCACAGACCTTGTTGTCCCATTCTTTGGTCAGGGATCTCAGGAACTTGTCATTCAGTTCTCCATTAGTGAATACTCTGCCATAGACTCTTAGGCCATTCACGATCTTGAAAAAGTTCTCAAATGTATCAGCAATGGTCTCTTTGCTTCTCTGTCGGAAGGCTTCATACTTCTGATTAAGGAGGGATCTCCGATCATCCCTCACTTCTTCTGTTCCTTCCATCAAGGTAACAAAGGACTGCCACATCTCCTTTGCAGATTGGCAGTGGATTAAGTTCTGCAGCATTGAGTCATCAACTTCACTTGCTATAATGTTTTTAGATTTCTTGTCTAGTGAGACTAGTGCAATCTCGTCCTTGTCTAAATCCATCAGCTTCTTTGGAACCTTCTTGGTAGGATCTATAGTGGAGACAGTCATAGGGAAATAAGGACCTTCTTCAACTATCATGAAGATCCTTGGGTCCACAGCTTCCATAAAGAATTTGATCCTTTCTTTCCACATGGGAAAGTTGTTCTTGTTGCATAGGGGAAGCTTGGCAAAATCCTTTGCCTTGTCCATGATAGATAGATCACAAATGACAACTATTGTAGGAACTAATCAATGTGTTAACCTTTTATCGATCAACCTGCCTCTGATACCAATTTAAAGATAATAGTTGTCAACCTAAATCACCTAAAGGGGGGGGGGGTGAATAGGTGATTTGTGCATCTTTTGTGGAATTAAAAAATCTCAGAACACAGCACAGATCTATCTACTAAAATATCACAGACGAGACAAGATCTACAGTGGTTCCCCGATCTTGGGTACATCCACTTTCCCCCACCGATCTAACAATATAATAGACTCGGCTACTCCACTATCTCGGATTGAAAATCAATCCTACCCTCGGAACAATGTTCCTACAATCTCAATCCAATCCACTGGATATACAACTCGGAAGAAACACCTTCCTACAAACTCGGAGTGGAAAACTCCTACACTCGGAGAACAATTCTCCTATAGAAATGAAATACAAGTATTGAAAAATACAAACAGTGATATTGTATGGTTCAGATATGAAAATAAAATAGGAAACGAAATCTTCTTCTTGGCGTGCGGCTTTATCAGAGAAATTGAAGCAAAATTGTCAGCAATAGTAGATCTGAACTCCTTGCTTCCACGATCGGACAGATGATGAGTATGTGAAAAACGATCTCGATCTGGAGAGCTTTCTTTAGTTTATTTCCTCTGATAATCGAAGCCCTTGCCGGAGAAGAATAGCGGCGGCGACGACTTTCGTTTCGTGAAGAGAGAGAGAGGAAACAGCGATTCTTTTTGGAAAGAGGCGGCTGCAAAACTTAGAATAATTTTCTTCTTGAAAAACTTGTTTTCTGATTAGGGTTTGTCGATTAGACAAGACCTTTTATAGGAGTACTAATAACGGTCATAATTGGTTTTAATGACGTACACGTGGACCAATCATGTCACGGAATTTGAAAATCTGTCAAATCTGGACTTAGAAGAAATTTCAGGGAAAATGAGGTCACATACATGAGTAGGTATATAACTACTCGAGTAGGTCAAGGACTACTCGAGTAAGCAAAGAAATATTACTCGGGTATATAATTCATGACTACTCGAGTAGGTTGAAGACAACTACTCTAGTGCATATAATCAACTACTCGAGTACTAGGAAGATCTACTTGAGTATACAGAAAGGTTTCACGGGAAGGAGTTGAACTACTCGAGTACAAATTGTACTACTCGAGTAGGCAGAATTGAACTACTCGAGTGGTTAGAAGAACTACTCGAGTACAAGCACTTAGAAATATTCTGCACACGGGAGAAACAGCTACTCGAGTAGTCAGATTGAACTACTCGAGAGGAAAGAAATCTTCTCGAGTATATGAAGGACTTACTCGAGTACTTATTAACTACTCGATACAGAGAAGAGAGTTACTCGACACAGTGTCGAGAACTACGCGAGTATACAAAGTACCTACTCGAGTAAATGACTTAGAACAATTCTGAGGAAGAGGAATCTGTAACAAGAAGATTATACTACTCGAGTATGAACTACTCGAGATAGAATGAGCTACTCGAGTATATGACTTGGATTACTCGAGTATTTTACTTATAAAAACTTGGAAACTGAATTCTGGGCAACTCGAGTAGGAAGAGTGATCTACTCGAGTAGTTAAGTAAGCTACTCGAGTATGTTAGTGAACTACTCGAGTGTTGTACTTAACTTCACGAGAGGAAGAATTTTCTTACTCGAGTATGCAGAAGTTTTACTCGAGTATATCTCAAGAAATCTACTCGAGTAGTTAAAGACCTACTCGAGAGAAACACTTAGATAAATTTCTGTAAGAAATTTTTCTTCTACTAGAGGGGAATCAGCATCAGGACTTTTCACAGTCCTATATCTTGAATATGAAGTGTATCCCAATAGAGAGACTACACATGAGTAAACACTTTGGAACACACAATGAGGGATTACATTGCATGGTCCTGTGTTTGGTGACTCATTGTAGAATGACATTGGTCTACACTTCCCATTGGAGTCCTGCAAACACATAAATCAAACGAAGCATCAAATATAACCTAATTCATCTTAGTTCCAGGGTGACTTCATCAAATCTGGGTTAATGTGGATATAGTTCCCAACAAGATGAACTCCAGAAACTTCTTGACAGATTGAATGTTTGTTGTCCTTTGAAGAATTCTGGAATGAAGACAGAAGAAGACTCTTGATTTGAATGGTTGTTCTTCTTCTTCTTCAGCTTGATGTTCTTTCTCTGGTCTAGGGCTAGGGATTCTTGTCTCTTGACAGTGTTGTAGCACTGTGAGCTCAGTATTCTGTATGTTCTCTGTGTGCTGTCGAGAGAGATGAAGAAGATGCATATTCACTGTATTTTCTGACTACTGCTGGAGAGCTCTGTCTGGAAGAGAAAGAAAATCCCTTTTATATTTTCCATATAAATTTCGTTTTGAAATTTGAATTCCTCTGAAAGTGCGAGTTAGATCTGATATACTCTAGAGGGGGGGTGAATAGAGTATGGTGCTTAAAAACGTTTTACAACAATTGTTGTAATCTGAGTGAACAGGGAAGCAAATAGTACAGAACCTATCCAATCACAAACTACAAAAGAAACTAATCACAGATCCTAACTAATCACAGATCAATTACAGCCAGAAACAAAAATAAAGACAAGCAAGCCAGAAGACAAAAGGAGCTATAGTGGTTCCCCTAAACTTGGGTGCATCCACTCTTCTACCACCCTAGGTAGGAATCCACTGCAGGATGAGTTGATCAGGTGTACTGGGCACCAATGAGCTTTTGATAAGGTGCTCAAAAACCAAATCAGATTTTTTGATCAAGTGTCTTACCACTAATAAGATTTTGATAAGGTGCTCAAAAACCAAGCACAAACTTTTGAAGGGAGTTTGAAAAACCCTTTACAGAGATGGGGATGAGAGAGTGATGGAAGTCTTCTCTTTCTCAAAGCAGCTGAGAAGACTATGTGGATTTGATGTTGTCAAAGCTCCCCCTGAGTTCTTGAGATGTTCAGGAAAAGAAGCTTTGCTGTAGAGTGATAGGCCTTCAGAAAGTTGATCTCCAGCTAATGATGATTTCACCAACAGCTGAAATGTTAGGTGTCTGGAGTCTTGAATGATGTTGGCCTTGAACACTTGAATCAAACAAGATCTAAAGATTTCAGTTGGTTGATCACCTTTTGGTTGCTTGTTCTTGTATGAATTCTTTTAGACAGAGAATGTCTACAGCTCTTTCTCTTTTTTTCTTTTGTGAACAGTTGGTGTTGAGAAAGATGTTGTCCAGAGAATATTTTTTCTTGTTCTTATTGTCTGTGCTGTATATGAGATATTCAAAAAATCTTGTGTTTTATTCCCTGGTTCTGAATAGAAAATCATCCTCTATCAAGAATAGTCGTTAGCCTGTCATTAAATGACTTCCTTAATTGCAATTATCTTCTGGGGGAAAGTCCAAAGAAATATTCCTTGATAATCCCTTGAAACTTTTTCTAGAATAAATGAAAACGGCTACAAAATCTTCTGAATTAATTGCTGAGAATAACTCCTTAACTATTCTGAATTTGAATCTTGAAAACCATTTAACTTATCAGAAAAATGTCAAACTGAGCTCTACTATCGTCGAACTGAGCTCAGTGATTTGGATTTAGATAGCAACAGAGATCGTCGATCTGAGCTCAACTATCGTCGAACTGAGCTCAGAGATAGAGAATCAATACTGGAGTCAAGATCGTCGAACTGAGCTCGAAGATCGTCGAATGGAGTTCGACGATTTGTTGAAGTTGAGCTCAGCGATCGTCGAATGGAGTTCAACGATCCGTCGAAGTTGAGCTAGACGATCATCGATTGGAGTTCGAAGATGCGTCGTACTGAGCTCGACGAAATGACTTAGTCTCCAAGCTAAAAAACCTTGGTCTTGAGGGCAGCTTTCAAACCTAACTACTAACCCTTAAACTAATCCTAATTGACCTTTAGATCTATACAATGAGGTCAAAAAAAGGTTTCCTAGAGACATAGTGATCCTGACCCAAATTAGTAATAGGGTGTTCCAACAATCTCCCCCTATTTAGGTTAGGATTACTATTTACAGAACTTGGAAAAATTAAAGAACAACATACAAAGCAACAATAAACAACAACAAGCAGAATCACAGATATATATTATCCGAGACAGAAATCAGAAATCAGAATAATTGTCACCTTACAGAATTATTCCTTCTCCTTGCTCTTTATAAGTTTGATTTCTCTATTAGGATCAAGAGCATCTTTCTTTGATCTTTTGTCATCTGCTGCACCTAAAGAAGTTTGTTGTTTGGCCTTGGTACCACAGCTTCAGGATGCAGCTCCATATATCTTTCAGAATCAAAGAATTTGCTTGAGGCATATCTTTCTAGTTATTTCTATCTTTGTTCAGACAATGTAGTAAAGTTGAGGTGTCCTTGCCTTGCTCTTTGGCTTTCTTGATCTGATCCAGGGCAGCTAACTCTTTCATCCTGGCAGTCCATGCAGTAGGGTTATTTTCTGGATCTTCAAAGGGCACTGGAGGCTCATATCTGTTAAAAGGATTATCTTGAGGAGCTCTGGATGAGACTACTTCTTTTAACTTATAGGTAAAAGGGCCTGAAGTTGTGTTTGATGAAGCTTGTCCTTCCCTAGAGTATGGATGTTGCCTTGAATAGCCTTTTGAGTAGACTTGGAATTCCCTTTGGCTTCCTCTATAACTTCCTCTCCTTGACTGAGAACCTCTGGACTGGCTTCCCCTATATTGAGATCTTGCATGAGGCTGATACGGGGTTTGGCTTTTAGTAGAAGGATGAGCAGCTGACCTTCCACCTACACCTGCATTAGGAGGAGGTGGTGGAGGAGGATGAGGGTGATGAAACTGAGAAGATCCTTTTTCATACTTCCTCATCTTCTTCATAGATTTAAGTTGGTTCTTGGAATACTGCATCTAATGCTCAGTAATGGGGCAGTCATGAAGAATGTAGTAGGGAATATCATTAGTGTCCTTTACTTTGGCTGGAGGCACCCTTTTCATAGCTTTGCTCCTTGCCTTTCTCTTCCTGGCAATAGTGGCAGAAGAATCATCAGAATCAGTCCTAAATTCATCACTTTCAGAGCTTTGCTCATCATATAAGGCATCAATCTTTTTCAAATAATCTTTTTGAAGTTGGGTTGGAGCAGATGAAACAGCAGTGGTGACAGCAGCAGATACAACACTAGTAGCAACAGAAGTTGTAGGAGCAGCAGTTGTAACAACAGACACAGAGCTTTTTAGAGCAACACTCTTAGAAGATATAGCAGCAGTAATATCAGCAGTAACTGCAGCAGCAACAGATTCAGAGAAAATACTTTCAGATACAAGAACCTCAGCATCATTAATAACAGCAGGAATAACAGTAGTCTCAAAATCATATGCCTCTGTCTGCATATCCTCAGGAACTGGAACAACAGCAGCATCATCACTGACAGCAGCAGCAACAGAAACAGCAATAATATTTTCAGCAGGAGTAACAGCAGCATCACTTGAACTAGAAGGCTCAGCAGTATATATGGAGGATATATAGGAGCTAACTAAGTTGGAATCACAGCTGGAGAAGGGCACAATGACCATGGAGAGATCCTCTGAGGGCTAGACTACATTACTCACTGGAAGATAGCTGAAATAAGCTGAATCAAAGACTGATAGTAAGGACCTGAGGTCCACTAAAAAGACTGCAACCTGAGGTGGAACTGGAGCTTGAGGAACAACAGCAGAAGCAGCAGCAGCAGCAGGAACTGAAGAAACAACAGCAACAGCAGCAGGCAAACTCACATCTTCATTAGGCATCTCCCCCTACGTAGATTCAGATACAGCTGGATCAAGGCACCCAAATTAAGGGATTGCCTGAGGAAAGAGAGAAGATAGCCTGACAGAGAGGGCTGCAACTGACTGAAGAAGGGGAGCCAAGGAGGTCTCCAGCAGAAGTGACAGCCTGGGAGCTATCAGTTCATACAGTTGGTCAGCTAGGGCTGGGATATCTACATGCTCAGTAGGCACTGGAGCAGAGGTAGAGGATGGAGGTGGAGCAACAGGTGATGTTGGTGGTGAGCTGGTGGATGGTAGAAGTGAAGGTTGAGGTGTGCGGATTGTGGAGATGGAAGACAGTGGTATGGAGATAGAGGGTGTGAAAGAGGGTTGATCAATAATGTCTTGTAGAAGCTGTTGATATGAAGTAGATGAGGAGGGTGGCTCAGGAAGGGATGAGGGTGAGTCATCCATGAAGAAATCATCTAGAAGATTGAATGAGGGAATGGTGGATAATGTATCAATGACTGGTTGAGGGTAGTGGTGTAATGGATGGAAGATTTCTTCTGTTACTTGAAGAGTAGGAATTGGAGATGGAGTTGATGTTGGAGATGGGCTAGAAATGATGATAGTGGATGAAATTGGAATGGTGGATGGAACTGGTGGAGATGGAATATGAGGAGGAGAATCAGTAGGCAAGTCATCTGCAGGGGCAGAGACTTGAGGGGAAGAGACTATTACAGTCCTTGTACCTGAAGTTGTGCTTGCAGAAGGCCTGCTAGGCTTCACTATCTGCCTGTCCCATTTGCCAAAGAGGGCACAGGACAGCCTTTTTGATGCATTAATATGCATCCTAGATGATACAAGCAGTGCAGGGCATCTGTTATGAAGAAAAAGCTCTAGGATCCTCCCATAGTTCACAAAATTCTTGTTTATTTTCTTTTTTATCAGGTCAAAGAAGACCTCTCCCCAATTCAACTGTTTCTTATCCACAATGGCTCCCATCAAGCACAGCTGATACCTAGAGATAGTATCATATGCTGAATGCTTGGCCAACAGAACTTTTCCTACTACATCAGCTAAGAACCTGTATTCCACAGCTAGGTTCTTCTTCAGCAGCTTACTAGGGTTAGCATCAGAGTGACCCATTCTTGCAAGTAAATCAGAGAATTCCTCTCCAGACAATTCAGCAGAATCTCTTCCAAAACTTAATTCAAAAACCTCTGTCAGAATAGCTGGAGTCAAAGGTACCTGGGTTCCAGAAATTGAACCAACTACTGTGTTTTGGTCCTGGTTGTGGGCAATATAGACCCACTCCTTAATCTCATCAGCAGCCAACTTGATTCTTGTAGTCATGATAGCAACAAGCTTTTGCTCTTTGAATAGTTCCAGAATGTCCTGAAAAACCTGATCACTGGTGCTGAAAGACTCCATGTCAATATCAAATCCGGCATCGAATTTCATTGTGACTAGAACGGTAACAGAGACGGCCATGGTTACCTGCAAAAATCAACAAACAAAACGACCAAGTGTAGAGATGTTTGGAGGGAAAGATAAATTTTTTGCAGAGAAATTGAAAGCGCAAAAGGAGAACGACGGCCGAGAAATGAATTTTATATTAGGGTTCGACGCAGAAAAGGAAAGATCGTTGAACTCAGTTCGACGATCAGGGCTTCTAAAGGAAACTGAAAAGTCTTCAATATCGTCGATCTCCGTTCGACGATATTGGAGAGCGTCGATCTCCGTTCGACGATAGTTCAGAGAACAAAATCGTCGAGCGCCATTTGATGATCGTTGACCGGAAGAGATAGTTCAGACTATCTGAGAATCGCTGAACTCAGGTCGATGATTTCGAAAATCGTTGATCTCTGTTCGACGATCTGGGGGAAAATCGTCGAGCGCAGTTCAGAGACCAGAAATACACTCTAGACACTTAGAAAAATCAAGATGTTTGCCTAGTCTTGGTCAATTTTTAAAGTTTTAAAATCTTGGATATTATTTTAGACTTCCTCCATCTAACATTCCTAACTGATTTAGGAAGAAGGTGTGTTTCTTTTCATCCAAGGGCTTGATGAAAATATCTCCCCTTTGTAAATCAGTTGGGATATATTGAAGTTCAATTTTATTCTTCTCAACATTATCCCTTAAGAAGTGATGCCTAATTTCTATGTGTTTTGTCCTACTATGGAGGACTGGATTTTGAGCTATAGAAATAGCACTGGTGTTATCACAAAATATTTTAGACTTCTCTAAGTTGTAACCATAGTCTAGGAGTTGGTTTTGAATCCACAATATTTGTGAACAACAACTACCTGCAGCCATATATTCAGCTTCAGCAGTTGAAGTTGACACAGATGTTTGTTTCTTGCAAAACCAGGAGACAAGTCTGTCACCAAGAAACTGACAAGTTCCACTGGTGCTTTTCCTGTCACTTCTGCATCCAACATAATCAGCATCAGAAAATCCAGTTAAGTCAAATGATCAATCTTTTGGATACCAGAGACTTAGATTTGGACAACTTTTAACATACCTGAGAATCCGTTTTACTAATGTTAGGTGTGACTCTCTAGGGCTTACTTGGAATCTAGCACATATGCATGTAGCAAACATTATATCAGGTCTACTAGCTGTAAGGTACAATAAAGTGCCAATCATTGCTCTATATGTTATCTGATCAACAGGTTTCCCATGTTCATCAGCATCCAATACAGCATTAGTAGGCATGGGTGTTTTCATGCAAGATGCTTCAGACAAACCAAATTTCTTGACCAATTCATTTGCATACTTAGTTTGAGAAATAAAGATGCCTTCAGCATGTTGTTTGACTTGCAATCCTAGAAAGAAGGATAGCTCACCCATGCTACTCATTTCAAATTTAGAATGCATTAGGTGGGAGAACCTTCTGCATAATTTTGAATCAGTAGAGCCAAAAATAATATCATCTACATAAATCTGCACTAGTAGGGTATGGAACTTATGGGTTCTAATGAAAAGAGTTTGGTCTACTCTACCCCTTATAAATCCATTTTCCAGAAGGAAGCATGCTAGGGTCTCATACCATGCTCTAGGAGCTTGCTTGAGACCATATAATGCTTTGTTCAACTTAAAAACATAATCAGGATAAGTTGGAGAGATAAAACCTGGAGGTTGTCTGACATAGACTTCTTCTTTGATGTCTCCATTTAGAAATGCACTCTTTACATCCATCTGATATACCTTGAAGCCTTTGTGTGATGCATAAGCTAAGAATATTCTGATGGCTTCCAACCTTGCAACTGGTGCAAAAGTCTGGTCATAGTCTATGTCTTCTTCTTGTGAGTATCCTTGAGCAACTAGCCTTGCCTTGTTCCTTACAATTACTCCTTGATCATCCAATTTGTTTCTGAACACCCACTTTGTTCCAACAATGGAGTGATCCTTAGGCTTTGGTACTAGTTCCCAAACTTTGTTCCTTTCAAATTGATGCAACTCTTCTTGCATTGCAATGATCCAGTGTGGATCTTGCTCTGCATCTTGAATGGATTGAGGTTCAATTTGAGATATGAAGCAAGTGTGCAACAGGTTTTGGTTGACCTGATTTCTGGTTTGCACACCAGCTGAGATGTCTCCAATTATTTGGGAAATTGGATGGTCTCTTGATATTACTAAATCAATAGGGGGTGTTGATTGTTCACCAACCTGTGTTGTTGTTTCCTCTTGTGGTACAACAACTGGCTCTTCAAGTTGTTTCTCTTCAATATGTTGAATGCTTTCTTCATCTTCACTGCTTTCCCCTTTTTGAGTAACCTGTAACTTGTTCAAATCTTCAACAAGAGAGTGTACCTGCAAGGGTCCTATGGTAGAAGTGTTCTTCTCCTTGAAAGACATGTTAGATTCATCAAATGATATGTGAACAGATTCTTCAATTTTAAGAGATGGTTTATTATAAACCCTATAAGACTTACTGATCATGCAGTATCCCAGAAACACTCCTTCATCGGCTTTAGCTTGAAATTTTGCTAAATATCTCTTGTCATTATTATGTATATAACAAATACAACCAAAAATTCTAAAATAATCAACTTTATGTTTCTTCCCTTTGAGTAATTCATAGGGAGTCTTGCCCTTTAGTTTATGTATTAAACTTCTGTTTAGCACATAGTTGGAGGTGTTCACTGCCTCTGCCCAAAAAGATAGAGGAAGGTGAGCATCTGACAACAATGTAGTGGCAGATTCAATAAGGGTTCTATTTTTCCTTTCAGCTACCCAATTTTGTTGAGGAGTTCTAGGAGCTGAGAAAGTATGCCTGATCCCTTCACTCTGACAGAACTCTTTCATAAGAAGAGAATCAAACTCTGTCTCATGATCACTTCTGATCAGGGCAATGTGAGTATTGAACTCAATCTGTATACATTTGAGAAACTCTGTCAAACACTTAAAGATATCAGACTTCTTCCTCAGAAAGAACACCCATGTGAATCTAGAGAAGTCATCTACAACTACTAAAGTGTAAGATTTCCCTCCTAGGCTTTGTACTGTAATGGGTCCAAAGAGATCCATGTGTAACAGATACAAGATCCTAGGTGAATCACTCTTATTAAATGACATGAAACTATTTTTAGTTTGCTTGCCTAATTGACAAGCCTTGCAGAGTCCTTCCTTCTTGTAGGGGCCAGAAGGTAGTCCTCTAACAAGGTTGTCCTTGGATAGCCTTGCAATAGTTCTAAGGTTTAAATGTCCTAGTCTCTTATGCCATAAAACCTTTGGTCTACAGACAGAATTAAACAGGCAAATGTCTACATCTGTTGAAAGAAAATCTACTACATAGATGTTGCCTTTCCTTTTACCTGTCAACACAGTTGTGTTGTCCTCTGACTTGATCTTGCATAATGCTTTGCTGAAAGTCACCTGGTAGCCTTCATCACATAGCTGACTGATGCTTATCAAATTGTGCTTCAGTCCTTCCATATAAGCTACCTTCTTGAATGTTACAGTCCCAATCTGGACTGCACCATATCCTTTAGTTTGTCCAAAGTTTGAATCACCAAATATGACTTTGGGTCCAAGTTTGGCTTTAAAGGATGTGAGGTTGTCCTTGTTTCCTGTCATGTGATTTGAGCACCCACTATCCAAATACCATTGTTGGTTTGATGTTGGATAGGTCTTCACCTGCACATAAAATAATTCATTTATTTTTGACCCAGTTTACCTTGGGCCTAGGTTGATAACCTTTAAATTCAGAAATAAAAGACTTCCCAGGTTGACTCTTATAACCTTCAGGATGATATCTCCTTGGAGGTATTATCCTTTCAGTATAAGGGTTAAAGATTTGGGATGAAGGACCCCTAGGATTGGATTTTGATTTGCCCTTGAAGGAATCTCCAGAGCTCTGATCTCTGTTCGACGATCGTGGAGCTGCGTTCGACGATCTTGGGTCAGATCGTCGAGCTCCGTTCGACGGTCGACTGTGGCAGAGTTCAGGAATTAGAGATCGTCGAACTGAGTTCGACGATTTTGCCTGAGATCGTCGATCTACGTTCGGCGATCGTCGAGCTCCATTCGACGATTTCTGCTGGAACTTAGTTTTCTTAGGCAGATCAGAATTTTTCCTAGCTACCTCTACAACTCCCTTCCCTTTATCAGAAATGAACTTGATTGGGATTGTTAGAACTATAGGTTGGCTGGATGAAGCACCTAAGCCCAGTGTACTATTGAATCTAAAGTTCACTGTGCTTGTGATGTCCATCATCTTGATACTTCTCCCATTAAGGGATTCTTCAAGCTTCTTGGCCTCTGATAGCTCACCTTTCAGTGAAGCTATTTTCTCCCTACAGCACTCCAACTTCTCAGAGAGTTTGAGGTTTTCTGATTTTAAGAAACTATGTTCAGACAATTGATTTCTGAGAGAGATAATTTCCTTCTCAGATTTTAGTAGGTCTAAACATAATGCTTTAAACTCAGACTTAAAGTCCTCAAAATTGAAATCAAAAGAACTAATTACCTGGTCCTCTTCAAGTTCAGTCTCTGAGTCTGACTCTGAGTCTTCTGCATCTGAATTATGTTGAGAGTCATTGATTGCCATCATGCAGAACTCCTTCTCTTCAGCATCATCTTCATCATCACTGGAGCTGGATGAAGCTTCTGATTCCTCTTCAGTCTCACTCCAGGATTCAGCAACAAATCCCTTCCTTGTGTGTTTGTTCTTGCTGGAAGAGGGTTTGCCATTGCCATTCTTCTTGAAGTCTTTATCTCTTCTTCTTTCTTACTTATCCTTTCTGTCCTTGTTTTTGTTCTCTGGATAGTCAGGTACAATGCACCCTGATTTCCTACAACCAAAGCAAATAATTTCTTTATTATTTGACTTATCATACCTTGGCTTATCATGCTCCTTGTATGATCTCTTTCTGAAGTCCTTTCTGGCCATCTTGTAAAATCTTTTGGCCAATAGACTGAGCAGCTCATCATTGCCTGTGACTTTGTCTTCAGGCTGATCTTCAGTTGCTTTGAAGGCTATTGTCTTTTCTTTCATTGTGGCTGTTGAGGCAGCCTTCTACTCTTCTTCTCTGTTCTTAATGAGCAGCTCATAAGATTTGAGCTTACCCAAAAGAGCTTCTGTGGTGATCTAATTCAGACTTCTGGCATCCTTGATTGGCCAGATTCTTGAATCACAAGTGCTTGGGAAGCACATTAGGATTTTGTCATTAAGTTCAGTCAGTGAGATCTTCTTATCCAAAGTCTTGAGTTCATTGACTATTAGACTGAGCCTGTTATACATTTCTCCAACTGACTCAGCTTCTCCCTTCTTGAAGTTCTCATATTGGGATATGATGTGGGAACTCCTGTCCTTTCTTTCATCAGCTGAGCCTGAGACTATTTCAGAGAGTTTATCCCAGATTTCCTTTGCTGAATTACATTCAGCCACCTTTTGAAAGATGTCATCAGACATGGTCTGGGCTAAGATATTCATAGCCTTTGCATCAACTACCTTTCACTTCTTGATATCAGCATTTGTTCCTGATGGACGTGGAACAACATTTGTGCTTGTGTTCTCTGGAGGTCTTGGACAAACTGTCAAAACAGAATTAAAAATATCCTCATCAATAGAATTCATGTATAATCTAATCCTTGCTTTCCAAAGTGCAAACTTAGACAGATTGCACACTGGAGGTCTGGTGCTAGCATAATCTTTGTTTTGGACCATGATTTGTGAAGAAATAATCTAACAATAAAATCAAAAGAAAACAGATCTAACTAGGAATCTTTGGGTTCAGGTGTTAGCCTGTGCAACCACCAAGATGTGGTATATTTAACCAACCTGGAAGATGTGGTATTTTTAACCAACCTGCCTCTGATACCAATTGAAAGTGCGAGTTAGATCTGAAATACTCTAGAGTGGGGGTGAATAGAGTATGGTGCTTAAAAACATTTTACAAGAATTGTTGTAATCTGAGTGAACAGGGAAGCAAATAGTACAGAACCTATCCAATCACAAACTACAAAAGAAACTAATCATAGATCCTAACTAATCACAGATTAATCACAGCCAGAAACAAAAATAAAGACAAGCAAGCCAGAAGACACAAAGAGCTATAGTGGTTCCCCTAAACTTGGGTACATCCACATGTCTACCACCCTAGGTAGGAATCCACTGCAGGATGAGTTGATCAGGTATTCTGGGCACCAATGAGCTTTTGATAAGTTGCTCAAAAACCAAATCAGATTTTTTGATCAAGTGTCTTGCCACCAATGAGCTTTTGATAAGGTGCTCAAAAACCAAGCACAAACTTTTGAAGGGAGTTTGAAAAACCCTTTACAGAGATGGGGATGAGAGAGTGATGGAAGTCTTCTCTTTCTCAAAGCAGTTGAGAAGAATATGTGGATTTGATGTTGTCAAAGCTCCCCCTGAGTTCTTGAGATGTTCAGGAAATGAAGCTTTGTTGTAGAGTGATAGGCCTTCAGAAAGTTAATCCCCAGCAAATGATGATTTCAGCAACAGCTGAAATGTTAGGTGTCTGGATTCTTGAATGATGTTGGCCTTGAACACTTGAATCAAAAGAGATCTGAAGATTTCAGTTGGTTGATCACCTTTTGGTTGCTTGTTCTTGTATGAATTCTTTTAGACAGAGAATTTCTATAGCTCTTTCTCTTTTTTTCTTTTGTGAATAGTTGGTGTTGAGAAAGATGTTGTCCAGAGAATATTTTTTCTTGTTCTTCTTGTCTGTGCTGTATATGAGATATTCAAAAAATCTTGTGTTTTATTCCCCGGTTCTGAATAGAAAATGATCCACTATCAAGAATAGTCGTTAGCCTGTCATTAAATGACTTTCTTAATTGTAATTGTCTTCTGGGGGAAAGTCCAAAGAAATATTCCTTGATAATCCCTTGAAACTTGGTCCAGAATAAATGAAAACGGCTACAAAATCTTCTGAATTAATTGCTGAGAATAACTCCTTAACTGTTCTGAATTTGAATCTTGAAAACCATTTAACTTATCAGAAAAACGTCGAACTGAGCTCTACTATCGTCGAACTGAGCTCAGCGATTTGGATTTTGATAGCAACAGAGATCGTCGATCTGAGCTCAACTATCGTCGAACTGAGCTCAGAGATAGAGAATCAATACTGGAGTCAAGATCGTCGAACTGAGCTCGAAGATCGTCGAATGGAGTTCGACGATTTGTTGAAGTTGAGCTCAGCGATCGTCGAATGGAGTTCGACGATCCGTCGAAGTTGAGCTAGACGATCATCGATTGGAGTTCGACGATGCGTCGTACTGAGCTCGACGAAATGACTTAGTCTCCAAACAAAAAAACCTTGGTCTTGAGGGCAGCTTTCAAACCTAACTACTAACCCTTAGACTCAATCCTAATTGACCTTTAGATCTATATAATGAGGTCAAAAAAAGGTTTCCTAGAGACATAGTGATCCTGACCCAAATTAGTAATAGGGTGTTCCAACAATCTCCCCCTATTTGGGTTAGGATTACTATTTACAGAACTTGGAAAAATTAAACAACAACATACAAAGCAACAATAAACAACAACAAGCAGAATCACAGATATATATTATCCGAGACAGAAATCAGAAATCAGAATAATTGTCACCTTACAGAATTATTCCTTCTCCTTGCTTTTTATAAGTTTGATTTCTCTATTAGGATCAAGAGCTTCTTTCTTTGATCTTTTGTCATCTGCTGCACCTAAAGAAGTTTGTTGTTTGGGCCTTGGTACCACAGCTTCAGGATGCAGCTCCATATATCTTTCAGAATCAAAGAATTTGCTGGAGGCATATCTTTCCAGTTCTTTCTTTCTTTGTTCAGACAATGTAGTAAAGCTTGAGGTGTCCTTGCCTTGCTCTTTGGCTTTCTTGATCTGATCCAGGGCAGCTAACTCTTTCATCCTGGCAGTCCATGCAGTAGGGTTATTTTCTGGATCTTCAAAGGGCACTGGAGGCTCATATCTGTTAAAAGGATTATCTTGAGGAGCTCTGGATGAGACTACTTCTTTTAACTTATAGGGAAAAGGGCCTGAAGTTGTGTCTGATGAAACTTATCCTTCCCTAGAGTATGGATGTTGCCTTGAATAGCCTTTTGAGTAGACTTGGAATTCCCTTTGGCTTCCTCTATAACTTCCTTTCCTTGATTGAGAACCTCTGGACTGGCTTCCCTTATATTGAGATCTTACATGAGGCTGATAGGGGGTTTGGCTTTTAGCAGAAGGATGAGCAGCTGAGCTTCCACCTACACCTGCATCAGGAGGAGGTGGTGGAGGAGGATGAGGGTGATGAAACTGAGAAGATCCTTTTTCATACTTCCTCTTCTTCTTCATAGCTTTAAGTTGGTTCTTGGAATACTGCATCCAATGCTCAGTAATGGGGCAGTCATGAAGAATGTAGTAGGGAATATCATTAGTGTCCTTTACTTTGGCTGGAGGCACCCTTTTCATAGCTTTGCTCCTTGTCTTTCTCTTCCTGGCAATAGTGGCAGAAGAATCATCAGAATCAGTCCTAAATTCATCACTTTCAGAGCTTTGCTCATCATATAAGGCATCAATCTTTTTCAAATAATCTTTTTGAAGTTGGGTTGGAGCAGATGAAACAGAAGTGGTGACAGCAGCAGATACAACACTAGTAGCAACAGAAGTTGTAGGAGCAGCAGTTGTAACAACAGACACAGAGCTTTCTGGAGCAACACTCTTAGAAGATATAGTAGCAGTAATATCAGCTGTAACTAGAGCAGCAACAGATTCAGAGAAAATACTTTCAGATACAAGAACCTCAGCATCAGTAATAACAGCAGGAATAACAATAGGCTCAAAATCATATGCCTCTGTCTACATATCCTCAGGAACTGGAACAACAGCAGCATCATCACTGACAGCAGCAGCAACAGAAACAGCAACAATATTTTCAGCAGGAGTAACAATAGCATCACTTGAACTAGAAGGCTCAGCAGTATATATGGATGATATATAGGAGCTAACTAAGTTGGAATCACAGCTGGAGAAGGGCACAATGGCCTTGGAGAGATCCTCTGAGGGCTAGACTACATTACTCACTGGAAGATAGCTGAAATAAGCTGAATCAAAGACTGATAGTAAGGACCTGAGGTCCACTGAAAAGACTGCAACCTGAGGTGGAACTGGAGCTTGAGGAACAACAACAGTAGCAGCAGGAACTGAAGAAACAACAGCAGCAGCAGCAGCAGCAGGCAAACTCACATCTTCATTAGGCATCTCCCCCTACCTAGATTCAGATACAGCTGGATCAAGGCACCCAAATTAAGGGATCGCCTGAGGAAAGAGAGAAGATAGCCTGGCAGAGAGGGCTGCAACTGACTGAAGAAGGGGAGCAAAGGAGGTCTCCAGCAGAAGTGATAGCCTGGGAGCTATCAGTTCATACAGTTGGTCAGCTAGAGCTGGGATATCTATATGCTCAGTAGGCACTGGAGCAGAGGTAGAGGATGGAGGTGGAGCAATAGGTGATGTTAGTGGTGAGCTGGTGGATGGTAGAAGTGAAGGTTGAGGTGTGGGGATTGTGGAGATGGAAGACAGTGGTATGGAGATAGAGGGTGTGAAAGAGGGTTGATCAATAATGTCTTGTAGAAGCTGTTGATATGAAGTAGATGAGGAGGGTAGCTCAGGAGGGGATGAGGGTGAGTCATCCATGAAGAAATCATCTAGAAGATTGAATGAGGAAATGATGGATAATGTATCAATGACAGGTTGAGGGTAGTGGTGTAATGGATGTAAGATTTCTTCTATTACTTGAAGAGTAGGAATTGGAGATGGAGTTGATGTTGGAGATGGTCTAGAAATGATGATAGTGGATGAAATTGGAATGGTGGATGGAACTAGTGGAGATGGAATATGAGGAGGAGAAGCAGTAGACAAGTCATCTACAGGGGTAGAGACTTGAGGGGAAGAGACTATTACAGTCCTTGTGCCTGAAGTTGTGCTTGTAGAAGGCCTGCTAGGCTTCACTATCTGCCTGTCCCATTTGCCAAAGAGGGCACAGGACAGCCTTTTTGATGCATTAATATGCATCCCAGATGATACAAGCTGTGCAGGGCATCTGTTATGAAGAAAAAGCCCTAGGATCCTCCCATAGTTCACAAAGTTCTTGTTTATTTTCTTTTTAATCAGGTCAAAGAAGACCTCTCCCCAATTCAACTGTTTCTTATCCACAATGGCTCCCATCAAGCACAACTGATACCTAGAGATAGTATCATGTGCTGAATGCTTGGCCAACAGAACTTTTCCTACTACATCAGCTAAGAACCTGTATTCCACAGCTAGGTTCTTCTTCAGCAGCTTACTAGGGTTAGCATCAGAGTGACCCATTCTTGCAAGTAAATCAGAGAATTCCTCTCCAGACAATTCAGCAGAATTTCTTCCAGAACTTAATTCAAAAACCTCTGTCAGAATAGCTGGAGTCAAAGGTACCTGGGTTCCAGAAATTGAACTAACCACTATGTTTTGGTCCTGGTTGTGGGAAGTATAGACCCACTCCTTAATCTCATCAGCAGCCAACTTGATTCTTGTAGTCATGATAGCAACAAGCTTTTGATCTTTGAATAGTTCCAGAATGTCCTGAAAAACCTGATCACTTGTGTTGTGCTGAAAGACTCCATGTCAATATCAAATCCGGCATCGAATTTCATTGCGGATAGAACGGCAACAGAGACGGCCATGGTTACCTGCAAAAATCAACAAACAAAACGACCAAGTGTAGAGATGTTTGGAGGGAAAGAGAAATTTTTTGCAGAGAGATTGAAAGCACAAAAGGAGAACGACGGCCGAAAAATGAATTTTATATTAGGGTTCGACGCAGAAAAGGAAAGATCGTTGAACTCAGTTCGACGATCGGGGCTTCTAAAGGAAACTGAAAAGTCTTTAATATCGTCGATCTCCATTCGACGATATTGGAGAGCGTCGATCTCCGTTCAACGATAGTTCAGAGAACAAAATCGTCGAGCGCCATTTGACGATCGTTGACCGGAAGAGATAGTTCAGACTATCTGAGAAGCGCTGAACTCAGGTCGACGATTTCGAAAATCGTTGATCTCCGTTCGACGATCTTTGGGAAAATCGTCGAGTGCAGTTCAGAGACCAGAAATACACTCTAGACACTTAGAAAAATCATATGTTTACCTAGTTTTGGTCAATTTTTAAAGTTTTAAAATCTTGGATATTATTTTAGACTTCCTCCATCTAACATTCCTAACTGATTTAGGAAGAAGTGTGTTTCTTTCATCCAAGGGCTTGGTGAAAATATCTCCCCTTTGAAATCAGTTGGGATATATTGAAGTTCAATTTTATTCTTCTCAATATTATCCCTTAAGAAGTGATGCCTAATTTCTATGTGTTTTGTCCTACTATGGAGGACTGGATTTTGAGCTATAGAAATAGCACTGTTGTTATCACAAAATATTTTAGACTTCTCTAAGTTGTAACCATAATCTAGGAGTTGGTTTTGAATCCACAATATTTGTGAACAACAACTACCTGCTGCCATATATTCAGCTTCAGCAGTTGAAGTTGACACAGATGTTTGTTTCTTGCAAAACCAGGAGACAAGTCTGTCACCAAGAAACTGACAAGTTCCACTGGTGCTTTTCCTGTCAATTCTGCATCCAACATAATCAGCATCAGAAAATATAGTTAAGTCAAATGATGAATCTTTTGGATACCAGAGACCTAGATATGGACAACTTTTAACATACCTGAGAATTCGTTTTACTAATGTTAGGTGTGACTCTCTAGGGCTTACTTGGAATCTAGCAAATATGCATGTGGCAAACATTATATCAGGTCTACTAGCTGTAAGGTACAATAAAGAGCCAATCATTGCTCTATATGTTATTTGATCAACAGGTTTCCCATGTTCATCAGCATCCAATACAGCATTAGTAGGCATGGGTGTTTTCATGCAAGATGCTTCATACATACCAAATTTCTTGACCAATTCATTTGCATACTTAGTTTGAGAAATAAAGATGTCTTCAGCATGTTGTTTGACTTGCAATCCTAGAAAGAAGGATAGCTCACCCATGCTACTCATTTCAAATTTAGAATGCATTAGGTTGGAGAACCTTCTACATAATTTTGAATCAGTAGAGCCAAAAATAATATCATCTACATAAATCTGCACTAGTAGGGTATGGGACTTATGGGTTCTAATGAAAAGAGTTTGGTCTAATCTACCCCTTATAAATCCATTTTCTAGAAGGAAGCATGCTAGGGTCTCATACCATGCTCTAGGAGCTTGCTTGAGACCATAAAATGCTTTGTTCAACTTAAAAACATAATCAAGATAAGTTGGAGAGATAAAACCTGGAGTTTGTCTGACATAGACTTCTTCTTTGATGTCTCCATTTAGAAATGCACTCTTTACATCCATCTGATATACCTTGAAGCCTTTGTGTGCTGCATAAGCTAAGAAGATTCTGATGGCTTCCAACCTTGCAACTGGAGCAAAAGTCTGGTCATAGTCTATGCCTTCTTCTTGTGAGTATCCTTGAGCAACTAGTCTTGCCTTGTTCCTTACAATTACTCCTTGATCATCCAATTTGTTTCTGAACACCCACTTTCTTCCAACAATGGAGTGATCCTTAGGCTTTGGTACTAGTTCCCAAACTTTGTTCCTTTCAAATTGATGCAACTCTTCTTGCATTGCAATGATCCAGTGTGGATCTTGCTCTGCATCTTGAATGGATTGAGGTTCAATTTGAGATAGGAAGCAAGTGTGCAACAGGTTTTGGTTGACCTGATTTCTGGTTTGCACACCAGCTGAGATGTCTCCAATTATTTGGGAAATTAGATGGTCTCTTGATGTTACTAAATCAACAAGGGGTGTTGATTGTTCACCAACCTGTGTTGTTGTTTCCTCTTGTGGTACAATAATTGGCTCTTCAAGTTGTTTCTCTTCAATATGTTGAATGCTTTCTTCATCTTCACTGCTTTCCTCTTTTTGAGTAACATGTAACTTGTTCAAATCTTCAACAAGAGAGTGTACCTGCAAGGGTGCTATGGTAGAAGTGTTCTTCTCCTTGAAAGACATGTTAGATTCATCAAATGATATGTGAACAGATTCTTCAATTTTAAGAGATGATTTATTATAAACCCTATAAGCCTTACTGATCATGGAGTATCCCAGAAACACTGCTTCATCAGCTTTAGCTTGAAATTTTGCTAAATATCTCTTGTCATTATTATGTATATAACAAATACAACCAAAAATTCTAAAATAATCAACTTTAGGTTTCTTCCCTTTGAGTAATTCATAAGGAGTCTTGCCCTTTAGTTTATGTATTAAATTTCTGTTTAGCACATAGTTGGAGGTGTTCACTACCTCCGCCCAAAAAGATAGAGGAAGGTGAGCATCTGACAACAATGTAGTGGCAGATTCAATAAGGGTTCTATTTTTACTTTCAGCTACCCCATTTTGTTGAGGAGTTCTAGGAGCAGAGAAAGTATGCCTGATCCCTTCACTCTGACAGAACTCTTGCATAAGAAGAGAATCATACTCTGTCTCATGATCACTTCTGATCAGGGCAATGTGAGTATTGAACTCAATCTGTATACATTTGAGAAACTCTGTCAAACACAAAAAGATATCAGACTTCTTCCTCAGAAAGAACACCCATGTGAATCTAGAGATGTCATCTATAACTACTAAAGTGCAAGATTTCCCTCCTAGGCTTTGTACTGTAATGGGTCCAAAGAGAACCATGTGTAACAGATACAAGATCCTAGGTGAATCACTCCTATTAAGTGACATGAAACTATTTTTAGTTTGCTTGCCTAATTGACAAGCCTTGCAGAGTCCTTACTTCTTGTAGGGGCCAGATGGTAGTCCTCTAACAAGGTTGTCCTTGGATAGCCTAGCAATAGTTCTAAGGTTTAAATGTCCTAGTCTCTTATGCCATAAAACCTTTGGTCTACAGACAGAATTAAACAGGCAAATGTCTACATCTGTTGAAAGAAAATCTACTAGATAGATGTTGCCTTTCCTTTTACCTGTCAACACAGTTGTGTTGTCCTCTGACTTGATCTTGCATAATGCTTTGCTGAAAGTCACCTGGTAGCCTTCATCACATAGCTGACTGATGCTTATCAAATTGTGCTTCAGTCCTTCCATATAAGCTACCTTCTTGAATGTTACAGTCCCAATCTGGACTGCACCATATCCTTTAGTTTGTCCAAATTTTGAATCACCAAATATGACTTTGGGTCCAAGCTTGGCTTTAAAGGATGTGAGTTTGTCCTTGTTTCCTGTCATGTGCTTTGAGCACCCACTATCCAAATACCATTGTTGGTTTGATGTTGGATAGGTCTTCACCTGCACATAAAATAATTCATTTATTTTTGACCCAGTTTACCTTGGCCTAGGTTGATAACCTTTAAAATCAGAAATAAAAGACATCCCAGGTTGACTCTTATAACCTTCAGGATGATATCTCCTTGGAGGTATTATCCTTTCAGTATAAGGTTAAAACTTTGGGATGAAGGACCCTGGAGGGAGGAGGATGGATTTGAGGGAAGGAATTCTGATGGCGATGACGATCGGATCGTGGAGGAGTTCGACGGGGAATGGGAGGGACGAGGGGGTCGACGGTCGAGCTCCGTCAGAAGGGATCGACTGTGGCCAAAGTGAGGTAATGGAGTTTGACGGGGATCGGAGTTCGACGGAATTGCCGAGTACTCGAGGTTTCGCGCGTTTAATTCGTCTCTTTTCGTCTCCTGGCTCATCTTTCCTTCCCCCGCGCCTTGTGCACTCCGTACGCTTCCCTTCGTGTCTTACCTTCTCCTTTCATCCTTCTTTACTTTTTTGTCTTGTGCCTCCCGGTCCGTTTTTTTTCTCCTTCACTGTGCTTGTGTTTTTTCGCAGTTTTCT